>JAVCKZ010093091.1:0-11588 GCA_034780755.1 Lepetodrilus elevatus | reverse complement strand
AGTACATATGCATGCAAGTCATGATATTAGTGAAAGATTCTAGAAAGTGACTTTAAACCCCAAATCAACCAACCAAAAAAAGATGTGAGAACTTCGAGTATTGCATCATCCTACTTATAATTATATCTATGGCATGACTCTTCCTGTAAAGCTCTCATACTGTTGTAAACTTACAGCCGCAGAGTGAAGAAGCGTTCAGTTCAGTTTAGATCTGAGAAACTCGAGTAACGATACCCAGACATGCTATTATATCAAGCATGATAATGAGGATAGCCTTTACTAATTAGTTCTCTAAAACCTGCTAATTACCTCCTCTCAAAATATGACCATTGATAATACCACAGATAAAATATTAGTGCATGACTGGATAAGTATACTAACGAAAAGAGGAGATAATCTAAATCTCCTTCAATTTTTTAATTATTTAAAAGAATTGTCTTGGATTGAACTGTGAAAGTGTTGTTGTTGTTGCAGGTCGTGTTGGAATGCGACGTAGCGGTGAGACGGAGGGCGTCCGACAGTCTCTGGGTAACATCTCTCTCCGAGCCACCAATAGTGACATCGCGGCCTTGAAACGACGTGTCGTCATACGCCCACTGGATCCCGAGACCTTATGGTAACGTGCTCCCACACTTTCCTCCTAGCTCTGATTAGTGACTGGACACCCTTAGTGACTGGACACCCTCTAACCACACCTTGATGCTTTGTGTGATGACTATTGTGCTATGGCCAGCTGTTGTGTTCAACCCGTGCGCTATTAATTGGATGGCCAACCCTCGATCATAAACTATATGTTGCAATATTTTATATGATAGAGCATTAATGACTTTTTGTAATTAATGACGTTCAGTGTAATAGATGTTTTTTTGTTTGTTACTTTTTTGCCGCATATGGGTGAAAATAAAACACTGATTCATTCATTCATTGGTTATTATTATAGGCGTAGTGAAGAAAAGAGGAGTGCTTATGCTGATGAAGAGTTCAAGAAATTTGTGTTTGAGAGGAAAAAGAAGCCTAATTCTCCACACAGTGTAAGTTTTATATTTATGTATGATGTATGAAATTAACTCTATTGTGTAATGTACAGAATAAAATTTAAAAAAAATAAAAAATCAATTCAGGGGAGATAATTTGTCATTTAAATTTTATTTAAAATCTCTCTATTGTTTCTACTATATTAAGCTATTCAGGAAGTTGGTTTTGTATAATTATTTCCCTGCTGTTGACAGTCCACCTCTACAAAGACCAACCGTAAAAAGAGTAGAGCAGAGTTATCTACGGCGGAACATGAGGAGACAGCAAGGAATAGACTGAGTACACGTGCACTGTACGACACAGAGGAAGAAGAGGTGGGTGTACCTTTAAATTATTTCCATTTTATTTTAAGCTGGAACAGCAAACTTTAAAGCTGAAATTATTGATATACTCTTGATTGCCATGTCTGATTAGAATTTAGTATTTTTGATATTACCTTGAAATATGGTAAAAATATCTGGTATGTTGGATAGCATTAGATAAATGTATGTCATTGATGATGAAGATGATGAAGAACATATCACTGAATTATGAAAATAATTCTTGCAGGAAGAAGATGGAAATACTTCCGGTTCAGATTTCGTTCATGAAAGGTGAGTTATGATGTTACTTCTGTATATTTAAATTTATTTATTTATTGCTTATTGCAGTGTATCTATGGGAGAATATTTAAAGCAATCTTGTTTGGTTAGAATTCATCCTTTAATTTCTTTTCCGTGTCAATCATGTTTACCTTCAGCAACTCAGTTTAACACAATAAATACTAAGTTTACCAAGACCTGGGCATGTATTCTCGAAACTTAGTAAATACTAAGAATTTGCCTAACTGCTTTTTCTGCTTATGTTAATATTTGAAGAGACATTTTTTCACTAAGAAGTTCTTAGCAAAGAGGTTTTGAGAATATGGGCCCTGAGAACTGTATTGTGTTGCACACGGCTGTATCTCTGAACGTTCTGTCTACTGTCATCAGTGACTCGGACGAGTATTCTGATTGGATGGGCGACACAGGAAGTATCCTTCAACCTCCGACCCGCACGTCTCAGAGACAGAGGAAGCGGAAGCGATTGACGTCGACGGAAGACGACGACGACGACGATGATGATATTGATGTGGAGGTTGACAAGGACAGCGATGAGCACAACAGTAGCAGCAATGTGGAGAAGAGACCCAAGAAAAATAAGCCACCCCCTAAGAAGAAGAAAGCAAGAGAAAATCGGGTCGGTAGTGATTGAATTTTAAAATATGTTTGTTGCGTACGGGCGAAATATTCCCAATACGACGTAAAGCACTAATTCATTCATTATAATGTTCTCGCGACATTTATTGTACTTTACTGATGATATTCTTGGCTTCGAGGAACAGATGAGCTACATGTGTATGTGAATGTGAGCAAAGTAATATCGAAAAGCGTCTCTATGCTCCAATTATAAAGAAATAATATAACTGTTAAATGTATGTGACCAAGATTATGATCGATGTATTTATTATTTCAGAGTAAGGCAGCGAAAGTCTCCCGCAGTGTCGCCGAGCTACCAGAAGCATTCCGCCCACCCGAGTGGCTGACCGACACCATTCCACGCAAAGCGCCGTTCTTCCCTCAGATGGGCGACGAGGTCATGTACTTCCGCCAAGGTCACGAACTCTACCTCAAGGCCATCAAGCGGCACAAAGTGTACGAAGTGAACATCAGCAATAACCAGCCTTGGCACAAGATTCCAAACCTGAGGGTAGGTCCAAAGTGTCGTCAATGTATAGGGAGCGTCAGTGGTGGGGGCAGCACGTAAACTAGTGCAAATGTGTTGCTCTGCGCTTCGCACATACACGACTACACCTGCAGTAGACTAGGAACAATGGGTCATGACGTAACAATGGTTTTGCTCAACTGGTTCTTAATGAATGCGCAGTTATATGAGCTTGCCGCTTATTCTCGTAGTAGTTGTCATTATTAGGAGCCTCATGCCCCCGGAAGTCAGTTTCACAATGAGGCTCCCACCATTACTTTCACCCCCTATTAGTGCATTATATTTTGAATCAACACATTTGCACCTCAAGAGATTTGAATGGATTACATTAAATGAAATAGGCAACCTTTTTATGTACTATTATGGGCTGCACGATCCTTGTGATTTCAGGAACAAGAGTTGGTGAGAATAGTTGGAGTAAAATACGAAATCAAACCTCCGCACCTCTGCTGTCTGAAGTTGTCTTTCATCGACCACGAGACTGGGAAAAACACTGGCGGCAGCTTCTCCATCAAGTGAGTTCTAAGCTACCAAGATATGGCGACTACTGGTGGTGCGTTCAGGATGCACTACTGTTCATTACATAGTACTATATAGTGCCACGGAAGCCGTTCAGCTGTTTATGTAGTACTGTCGTCACCCATTGGTGAAAGATTCCCACTGTGACGTAAAACAGTAATTCATTCACACACTATGTAGTACTACTTTTCACTAAGGGTCAGGGCCACATAATGTTTTGTAGGAAAACCAAGGACTCATGCGCAAACCGATTTCCTGCTATTTCCCTACGAAACCATTTAGCCAGCCACTACTTTATAGAAAAGTAGCATTGTATGGTGCAGTGAAATGTAGTGCAGTCTGAACGCACCCCTGGTATTAACAAACCATAAAGATAAGAAGCCTAAGTTGCAAGCTGTTGTCAGTTAGCTGTTGATCAAATGAATCAGTTTTGAATTAACATTTTGTTTCCTTGCAGATATCACGACATGCCAGATGTGATTGACTTTCTTGTCCTCCGACAAACGTACAACATCGCGATGCAAAGGAAATGGAAGCCAAGTAAGTTGCATAGTCTATACAAGAGTAACCTCCCCTGGAATACGCAGTATTCTTCTAACATGATTAAAACCACCAGTGTGAATGTCGATCTGCTATCCTGTATGTCTAGTGTTTTCCTTTCCAACGTGTTCCATTTCTGATATTTTTGTGTTTTCACCTATTAGCCACAGTTTGATCGTATGGTATTTTTTTGGAACTTTTCACAGACCTTTTAAAAATACTCTTGTGTATTGGTTATTTATAAAAATTTGTAATTCCCAATGCATATTGCTCAGTGTGTATATCTCTTGTAAGAGTGAGTGGGTGATTATGGAGTTTAATGTCGATGCAGGAATCTTTCATCCATTTGTAACGATCTTGGTAAGAGTAAATTAATTGCGTTTTGTCTGTTCTGTGTTTAGAGGATCGATTCCGTTCTATGATTGACGACCACTGGTGGATAGGAACGATAGAAAGACAGGAACCGTTCCAGGCCGAGTTTCAGGACAGCATGTACCAGTGCTTCAACGTACAGTGAGTAATCACGTAGAATCGCTTCCCTCGTACAGTACTGCGGACACGAAGAGGGCGGGTCATAGTTTAAAAAATAATTTTAAAAAATTCAAATTGAAGTGAAAGAATTATATTTTATTTTTTAAATTGGGGTTTAGATAAGCTTTCAAGATTATTTAACTTTATCCCACAACTTGTTAGTTTAGGCAGAAACCCATAACATCCGTAACGCTGAATACTGGCTGGTACTGACAAACCAAGCCATGGTATAGACAGTGCATCCTATCATAATCGTGCTGAATAAGTAACTTTCACAAACATTGATGCTGGGCTCCTGGGCTAGGACATGAGACTGGGGCCTTTGGCTCTCAAGTCCCAACATAATAGCATTGCGCTACCACCTGCCCCTGGCTGTGTTAGAACTCGGGCCAGCCTGAGTGGCGGCGTCATTATACTGCTGGAAGTAAGCCATTAAGTCAGTATGCTTCAAGCTACTGTAAATCACGAAATTAATGCGTCACTAATTTAATGCGACCTCTAGATTTTAAACGTAAATGCGACACCAATAAAATGCGAATGGCCATGTCTCCATTCATGTTTGTTCATCAGTTTTACCTTTAATGCGCAGCACTTAAATGCGACAATACGGAGGTCGCATTTTTCGCATTAATATTCTGCTCGCGTAAATTTCATGATTTACAGTATATTGGATAAGCAAAGCAGAATGCGTTCAAATCAATGTTTTTATTTGCAGCTGGGACAATGGTGAAGTAGAGAAGCTAAGTCCCTGGGATCTGGAACCTATTGACGAAGATCGTGAGTACCTACGTGTTAACCTCTCCGTTTCTACTACTGATGAACCAAGGATGAGTCTGAATGCATTAGTGCTTTATGTGGTGGCAGGAAAAGGGTGATAACTGCACTGTAAATGTACAGGCATTGCGTCTAATCATAAACCATATCTGAGGTAAATTCTTGTTAAAATTCAACCCAGGTTTCTGATGCTGCTTCTAAGCACTGCACGTCGGCATCACCACCACCACCTACGAAATAGGAAATTATTAGAACAAGGCGTTTGTAAAATTATTTACACTTTGTGTTCCAGGCCAGCCTGGCCGAGTGGGTGCAGGGCTGATGGTGGAGAAGGACGAGCTGATGGCACTCCTGTACACGCCCGGTGGCAGCGAGTGGCCGCCGCACGGACGCGACGAGGAGTGCGACAGGATCGTGCAAGGTCTGGCGGCCATCATGCAGCACTCCATGGCCGAGTCGTTCAGCACCCCCGTCGACCTCAACCTGTTCCCCGACTACGCCCGCATCATCGAGTACCCCATGGATCTCAGCACCATCAAAGCCAGGCTGGAGAACCGCTTTTACAGGTCAGTGTTACAGATGCTTTCTTTGACCGGAATATTCTCTCGATTGTCGAGGATTCAAAAGATTAAAATTTAATGAAAGTATTAATATATTATGCATTTTGGGCTTGACCAGCTATTGACCGGCATTGATAGCTGTTCATAATTTAATCAAGGAGTTATTTGATAGCTAATTAATTAATTATAATTAAATGTTAATCGTCAAATATGGGTGTAAGATTTCGGCTGTATGCAAAACACTAATTCACTCACTCATTTTATAGATGTTGAAGTGGTATTGTGTATTATTTAATTTGATACATATTTTTGGGAAGGTTTCTAATTTAAAGTTTGATTTCCCTAACAGGAGGATAAATGCTCTCCAGTGGGACGTGAGAAAGATCGAGTCGAACACAATGGAGTTCAATACCGCTGGAAGTATTATTGTGAGGAATGCTGCAGCCATCACAGATACAATTCTCAAGTTCATCAGGTCAGTAGCAGTATACACCTTGTCCGTCGCGTGAATCCATTTGCCTTCATGAGGCTTGTGACATTCTAATTGTCAGTGAGGTTGTGACAGCATCTAAGTAACCTGTGTGTTTGACAGTGATACGGACTGCTGCGACCCAATGCCGATTCTAGCCAAGCAGATGCAGCGGATGAAGACGTACACCTCCTCCTCAGACTCGGACGACGTTGACAACGCATCCAGCAGTCAGAAACGCAAGAAGGTGGGTGAAGGAGAAGGGAGACAACTTTGCTTCATCCAGAGTTGTCTCCTCTTTGTGGATATTTTGAAGAATATTGAATGTCATTCTCCTTTCTGTCGCATAGTGCGTCCAAGGATTAAAAGGAATATTATTTGTTCAAACTACTGAAAGTTTTTGAGAGATGCGACACCTCCCTTCTCATACGCAACATCCTTTACAATATTATGTACACTTGCAGATGAGAAAAGGCGGTCCTAGCAAGCGGCAACGCCCAGAGAAGCCGACCCTTGACCCCGATCAATGGAAGCAGGAGTGTCGGGATCTCGTACAGCGGGTGTTGGAGTGTGAGGACAGCAAACCTTTCAGAACCGCGGTCGACCCTCAGGATTACCCCGTGAGTTGGATATTTTGATATTCCCATAGAAAAGCACCTGAGAATGAAGTTGTTATGCATAGGGCGTGAAAGTAATGGTGGGAGCCTCATTGTGAAACTGACTTCCGAGGGCAGGAGGCTCCTAATAATGACAACTACTACGAGAATAAGCAGCAAGCTCATATAACTGTGCATTCATTAAGAACCAGTTGAGAAAAACCATTGTTACGTCATGACTATTGTTCTTACAGTCTACTGCAGGTGTTGTGGTGTATGTGCGAAGCGCAGAGCAACACATTTGCACTAGTTTACATGCTGCCCCCACCACTTGCACGCCCTATTAGTGTAAATTCACCATCATTAGAAAGTCACCAATAACACACAAACGAAATGTATGTTCAGTACGGGGAATAGTCGTCTGCTTTGTTGATTGTTTATCCTAGTGGGTTTTCAAATTCAAAATGGAAACTGGAACATCATTCATAAATAAATGTTGTTCCTTTTTGCTAGAGGAGATTGACATCCTAGCTAATGACGGCCATGCATGTTACCGAGGACTTTATTTCCATAAGGAACTGTGTTTATTACATGGATTAAATGCTCAATTTACAGGTAAGAACAACAATTTGAAGTTTCATTTTGTATATTTCATGAAATATGGGATCTACGCTTATCTGTTTGCAAATTAGTAATCGGAGGATATTAATAGTGAACAGCTGAAACTAAAATGTCTCAATTACCAGAAACTAGGCACTATAGTACTTTCAACAGCGAATACTAATATTAATAATTATGCTTCGGTTTCATGAATATGGACAATGATTATACAATTCTGGCAATAGAATACTTGCAGATATGACAGGTTGCTCTAGATCAGCTCTATCCTCCAATCTCTTGGACAGTTGTAGTCATAAGACAAGATGGCCACTCCGGCTGTCAGAAACCCAGGTCGTTCCCAGCTGTAGGCTCCATATCTGTCAAACAAAGATGATTAATGCAGAGGTGCCAAGTCTCCTGATAGCAAAATAAACCAATCTCCCGATTTCCCGCTTTTGATTTGCAATCTCACGCAAAAGAATCGTTGTCTCTTGTTTATTTGGGTTTTTTTACAATATAGTTCCCTTTCAAAGAGTTATACTTATATGATAAATATGACAAAAGAGGCAGGAAATCACGTATTTGGCAGTTTCAGTTATAACAATTTCTGGGGGAGCAGGCTTCTGACCCCCTAGATTACCTTTGCGACTTCCTGGTATTTCTCCCTCTTTTCACATACAGTAGTAGGGAGATTTCTCTCATCACACTCATTTCAACTGACAGCCTAGGATTAAGATAGATTAATATTAATATATATTTTAAAATTAGTTCTTCTTAGTATAGCTGCTATGGAAATATAATGGGATCTCATAGAAAATACAACATATAGATCTGGCTCGATCATTGCTCCAATATATATTAGTAGAATTAAATAACACCCAGGGCGCGTTCAAATATGCAAGCGGTTTACCAAACTAGCCAATCTCGAGAGTCGTATGAACCCTAGATGGGACAGGGAACCAGTTTAGCTGGTTACCTACCGCGGGAACGACCCTAGGTGTGAAAGGTAAAATATATAGGATTTTACAAGTCGCTCTGGAGGTAGTATCGACACAGTAGTCAATCATTGGTAATCTAACGAGTAAGTGAGTGAGACGAGGTGTTAAGAAAACGAACGAACGACTTCTTTGTTTGATTGATTGATGAATGTATTTCTTCAGTATGAAGCTACAAAATATAGTCACTATAGACTTTTAAGATAATAACAAATATCTATAAAATAATAATATATCGACCAATCTTCCATATGGAATTTAAGAAATAAAAGCAATGTAGACTTTTAAGATAATAACAAATATATATATACCGGTAATGATAAAACAATGAAACAAATAACAAGTTTACTTGAGTAAGTTTTTAACATAATAGTTTGTATGTATAACATTTACAACCAACATAATCCTGCTTTATATAGTCTGATAGCTTTAATAACATAGGCGATAACATATTGCCATTTGGTGTATAACTTTATCCCAGCTTGGATAGGTAGAGTAATCATTTGACAAGTATAATGTTCGAATATAATTTAATTACTGACAATATACTATGAATAAATATAAACTGCCTGTTTCTATTGCTAGTCTATTATCATTATTTATTCTAAGAGGAGTTATCCAGATGCGTTTACAATAGGGTAAATTAAAAAGATAAGGTTCTAACGTTAATTGTAATCTTTAACATACACTAATATGTGCCTTTTGTGGAATTAGTAACTAAACTATAAGTTGATCAATTAAAATCAATTTAACTCTATTAGCTAAATAAGTTAAATCTATTTGGTTTACATTTTGCGCTAACATTACCCGTTTCTTGAAAAAAAAGAGAGTTTAAAGTTGTAATTAAAGTTCGCCACATCCCATATAGTCAGAAGTTTACTTTTTATCGTTTAAAAATATATTTACAGACTTTTAAATGCACTATTTCCAGAATTGTTATGATTTCTAATCCCCATACTTCACAACCATAATTTATAACATTGTTGGCTGAATAACGTTGTCAAAAAGTTGGTGTTTTAGCATACAATCTATAGGAACATCTAGTTTTCTAACGATTTTAAGAACTATAAACATAGCTTTAGATGCTTGGTTTACCCACAGGCACATGAATCGGGCCATTATATTTTAAAATATATATCTATATTTTTAAAATAAATTTTTCTTAATGTACTTTTATTTAAAATATATTCTGTCAAAAAAGAATTCAAAAAATTCAAAAAATAAAAAATATTCAAAAACGCCATCGACGGCATCTAATAAGAGAAAGATATATGCCGTCGATGGCGTTTTTGAATATTTTGAATTTGTTGAATTTTTTAAATTCTTTTTTTTTGGACAGAATATATTTAAAATAAAAGTACATTAAGAAAAAAAATATTAAACGAATATAGATATATATTAAAAAATATAATGGCCCGATTCAAGTGCCTGTGGTTTACCATACGTTTAATACCTCTAAAAAAACGTCAATTGGGTGAAAACAACACATTGTTTTGTAGATACACATTGTTTTGTAGATTCTAGTGCAACACTATTTAGAGTTAAATTGTGAGCCTTTTTGGAATAGCTTTTTGAACATATAACGACTTTAGTTTGATCTAGATTAATGTTGAACTTGAAGTAAATATTCAAGTATTAATATTTGGCCGTGGCAAAACTGATAAAAATACATGATCTTTTCATATTAATAATGTAAAAGGAATATAATTTAAAGACCTTCGTAAATAAATCTACGAAAGTATAGTTGCGAAATTTGGGGATATGAAAATGTAAATATTATTGAAAAAATAATCTTTCTCAAATTTGTTGCCGGAGTGAAAATTGTCTACCTGAAGTGTTATAGTTTACGGCGAACTAGGTAGATTCCCACTTACAATAAAAAATATAAAAACAAACTATTGTACTTTGCTAAAAAAATATATTTCCTTGGAAATGATACAGTACGTATCGTTTGTCACCTTCATTAGCGTTATGATAGGAACAATATATAGCAGTTACATGTGTATTAGATGTGTGTACTTTATTTTGTGGAAATTATTTGCATGCACTATGTAGGCGATATACTTTCTATGTTTTATTGTGAGGTGTTTAAACATACTTATACATGCAATCGACCACATGCTAAACGTATGCACAGACGTGGTTTAGTTAAACCGTAGTTTAAGTATCATACCGACAGTGGTATAACTCGTCGCTTAAAACCTAGTTTAGCTTAAACTGTCGTTAAACGAGATGTTTATAGTGTCTCTTCGGCCTAATGAGGCCTTGCATGTCCATTTTATATATATGTTTTACTTATGCATTTTTAATATATATCTACATGCGTGACACGTTAATAAACAATTCATTCATTCATTTATTTATTTCAGCTATTATTGTTGACTTCTCTGCAAGTTCCACCACGACTATTGGAAACGATATTACAATCAGCGTGACGCTATTCGCGCCAGATTGTACGCAAGCTGGACAATGGACATTCAACAACGGTGCAATCCCAATCGGCAACCGCTACATTTACACCGTCAGTCCAAATTGTCGGACTCACACATTAACGATTTCACAGGGTCGACTATCAGACACGGGAACTTATCGTTTCAGATATAGAACACAGACTATTATATTTCGTCTCGTCGTTTCAGGTAAGCTCAGTCTTTCTATGTCAGCAGAGGAATAATAATATTATTATTTTGAATAATAAAACAAATAATAATAGGAACAATTAATAATAATAATAATTATCATCCATGTATAGCCGAGATGTACGTGTATCATGCATTCCGAATAATTAGAAAATAACAGATGAGATATGAGTGATTGCGGACAATATGCCACCGAGTGAAATTAGCGAAAGTTAGGAACTTTGAACATTAATTTCACGAAGGACATATGTTCCAGAATACCTCGTATCGAGTGGGTTATTCTAATTATTAAATATATTACTTCATGTAATAACATTAAAAACTGCGGACAATGGGTTTTATCGAGAGCGACCCTTTAAAGGCATAATATCACATATATTTATGGTCGTTTTGAACTAGTTCTTAGCTACAACTGCAAAATACATTCACTTGACATACATAAAACCATGTTTGTACTTCCAGGGGCGGATTTAAGGGGGGGCTCACCCGGCTTGCGCCCCCCCCTAGAACTGGACAATTTGTTCAATAAACATGTATTTTGTATTATGGTGAAATTATGAGCCCCCTCTTAAAATACACTTTGAGCC
>JAVCKZ010093069.1:0-11589 GCA_034780755.1 Lepetodrilus elevatus | reverse complement strand
GAAAATGGAGTTTTTTTGTTTTTCATTCCATGAAGTATTTACCGAGATAATCTACGAAATAGGGGGGTCAATGCATTACATGCCAAACTATATAATAGTGAAATCGGACGCCACTACTTTTCCGGTGGTTAATCTTTTGTTTATTACAACAAAAATGGCATAGGCTTACTTTATTATCTATATATAATATACTACTTAATATTCAGCCTATTGTTCGACGAAATATTTTATAAATTATTCTATGGGTAATCTGATTCTATACTAACCTTAATGAGTTCATCCTTGGACCTCCACTGTAAACGTAATAAGACGGAGATTAGTCACGAGATCTAGTACATTATTTAAATAGGAAAGATATGTGGTTTACTTCGAACGCCACGTCCTGTTGACGCACAGCTAGTATTTAAAGGCATAATATCACAGTTGATAAGACCTGTATAATGGGCAAACGAATTTCGATCTGAGACTAATTACGGTTGATTTATCCACCCAAAAGCTGTTGTTTACTGATGTACTTAGTCCCCATTTTATATGAATGAAGGGAACGTTCCGCTATTTATCTTGTCTTTGATGCAACAACTGATCTATGAAGGAATTGCAAGCAAATGTTGCCGTTGCGTATTATATTTTAAAGTCGTACTACTGAGGTATGTCCCCTTGCATTGATATAACGAAGCAAATAACAATACGACCATATTCAGGTTGTCTATCAGGGGGGTTGCAGTGGATATTGGTCTACCATAGAGCAGTGGAAAGCTTTTTGGAAGTACAACCATGATTTTGTGTATGTCAAGTGAATGTATTTTGCAGTTGTAGCACATGCAGAACTAGTCCAAAACAACTACAGTATAAATGTATGTGATATTATGCCTTTAATAGGCTATGCTGTGTACTATAATACGATATTCGAGGAGCATTTGTCCAGAAGTCCAAACATTCTACTATTGCGCTACAACCCGTCTCCTTCACGTATATGAATATAAAACCGTTCTCCACCTCGGACGACGTGAAGACATCTCCGAACCGTGGGTTCGAACCTCCACTCGCCTTCGTAAACAGCGCATGCCTTTTCTCTGCAGTGTGCACCAAACAGGATTTCTCCTTTCCCACGTTTTGCTCCTTGTTATTACTACCGGGTGCAATATTTTCATTTGTCTGGAATTATAATAATTCATCAGAAATTGCATCCGTTAATCAATGATGAATGTCAGCGCATGAATTTGCTTGCGCGAGTAATATTAACATTGTACAATAACAAGGCCACGAATAAGAGTTCGGGATTACACAACGGACGGGTTAGCCAGGTATGCTGTTACTCATTAGTCTCACCTGTATGCTTGTTGATTCTCTTCCTGCCGACTTAGACTGGCGGTGGTTGGTGCTTTTGTCAATGGAAATTAGAGAGCGGGACTGAATCTGGTTCGGGGTCATCACCCGTTTCCCACTGGTTTTCACGGATGGGGAGGAAGGGCACTTTACCGGTGAATTACAACCTGATAGAAAGAAAGCTTCACTTGTTCAGTTAATTACACGTTAGGAACTATTTATTCTATATTAATAAGTTCCTATATATTCTACTCAACAAACTATATTAAGGACCAGCAGATAATTTGTGAGGAAGCTTTTCTACCAAATTTCGGAACTTGGCTTGAGGAATCTGCATGGTGCTATACTAGTCTTCTTCCTTTGAGTCTTTTGTTCTTCTTTTTAATAAAAAAAATAATAAAATGGTGTTTAGAGTCACTTTCAAGATTATTTCACTTATATTACGACTTAGTTTAGGGCAGGAGAAAACCCACAACATCCGTAGCGCTGAATGTTGCAGTAAACCTGCGAGCCCCGGCTGGTCTTTTTAAAGAGCATTGTAGAAATGTTGGACACGCTTCCTTGTATTGGCAACATTAAGAAATCAAACTGTATACGCCCAAAAGGCTACCGACCCTTAATTAATGTTGTTATATTTAACTTCAGATTGTATCGCTTTTAGCTTTCATTGTCAGTAAATTGTGTAGCTTGATCTTGTAAATTGTGTTCTTGATCTTGTCTTTGATGCATCAATATGATCCATGAAGGAATTGTAAGCAAACGTTGCCGTAACACTTTGAATTGTGTCCCCTGTTTTTGATATAATGAAGCAAATACAAATATATACTTTCCACCGCTGCGTTTGACAAATATTCACTGCAACCCCTCTGCGACTCTTAATAAATCAAATACGGCCAACGGCTCTTCATAATATGATGCAAAGGGACTCTCCTTCTGTAGAACAGTAATGCATCAAAGACAAGATAAATAGCGGAACGTTCCCCTATTTAATATAAAATATGATTTGTTTTATAACTATCGAGTGCTGGGGGATGCTACAATATAGGCTATCTGGAATGGTAGGCAATTCGGTAAAGATGGATATCAGGGAGCACGCCCCCCTTTTCAAATACTAAATTTTGCCGAATCTCGGTTTCAAAGTGTATTTCACGATTCCAAAGACATCTAGGCTTAAATTTTGCAAACATGAAATAAATCAATATTTTGATGACCGTTTTTTTGCGACAATTTCTTTATTTTGCTACGTGCTATCGGAAATTAACAGTGCCTAGGCAGCTCATGGAACCGCATGGTAATTTCCGCGAATAAAATAAATAGTTATCATCACAAAAACAATGATTATAGTCGCCAGATGCAACTCTTTATACAATGATTCTATCTATCCCGAGTTTAAAACTCGAGCAAATTGGTCAAATAAAAAGGGGGCTCCGACTTCTACCGTTGCCCAATATTCGGCTAGTCAACTGAAAGAGGTTTAATAAATTAGGCCATAGTCTGAACGAAGATTTTACGATCTAGATACCTGGAGGCTCCATGTCTTATTGTCAGTCATTAACTCTTGACATGTCACGATACACAAGACATCGTAACAGGAAGATGTCACTTTTACAGGAAGTTCCAAAGACAATCAGCTGCCGTTGCCCGGGTGCGTTGTGTAAACAAGTCGCGCGTCACCCAACACGCAAATATAGCACAGTTTTATTATATAAATAATAGTGAGCCAGTGGAGTTTATCAGTAATAATACAATATTATACTATAACAGTAAGTCTTCTCGGCGATTCGTCTACAAATCTGAGATATGAAAATCTGAACAAGACTATTTTGAAATTAAGAGTTACCGCCCTTTTTCTTATGAAAATCAGGGTCCCGTACCACAAATATCTAGCGCTGAGACAAATCCAGAAAGAAACTTCCAATATTATCTTATGACAAATGTGTCGAATAAGAACTCCAATGTATCTAACAATAATCTGGTAATGCTTCCTATGCCATGGATCACACAGCAATACAATTACAGTAGATGGAATCTTGAATGTAAATAATTGAAAAACACGTAAAATCGCCTTGAGAAATACGAGACTTTGTAGGTTTAATAATATGTGTGCGTCTGCATGTCATATCTTAGTGTACACGTTATTTGAGGCACATGTAAAATATATATCAGTATCTGTCATATTAATTAAAAATTGTATGGTTCTTGGAATAATTTATATTATGAAACACACGTAAAATCTTGACTATTTACCGGTCGCTGTTGTATGAAAGGTTAATGATCCGTTTAATATTAATGCATCATACCTCCATTAACGAATGCAGCATTACGTTAGCATTGGAAGTCAATACAGAAATATGCAGGAATAACAGTAACTCGAGATTCCAATAGCCGTACTGCTGACAAAAAGCGACTTTTTACATGTGGTATGGTCTTACCACACATACAAAGTCTTAATTATGGTCAGCAATACGGCTAGAGGAATCTCGAACTAGAACAACAGCTAATAACATATTTAGTTAATGACATTTTCATACTACCATGCATGATGCAGGTCCACTTCATTTCACAAATTGTGATTCATTCTTTTTATTATCAGATAGTGATACAAACAATCCTGTCAAAGTTATGTTTACTGTAAGCACACATTTATAGTAGGATGCAAGGTAAAGGTAATTTACTCATAATTAGTTTTAATGAATCAAGTGCTATATGCATGGGCTAGAACACACCGACCTCTACCATTGATCAACTTGCTTATTGGCATTGTGTTTTATTACTATGTATATTGCAAAGAGGAGTCTACATACTAAGTGCTTCTGGCATCTATTCCAGCATCAGATTAATTTATCGTAGTCTACTGCAAGCATCAACAGTCCTCCAATCATCAGAGAGTTTAACTTAAATAATTGTCTTCAAAGGTAGTCTGCACATATTAACTACATGAATCTTCCTTCCAGCATCACACAGTTGAATCAGAGGCAGCCTGCAAGTACCAACTCTCTTCCAAGCATCAGTTGAATTTATTGTCAACTTTACAGGCAGTCTGCAAGTACCAACTCTCTTCCAAGCATCAGTTGAATTTATTGTCAACTTTACAGGCAGTCTGCAAGCATCGTATTGTCAACTTCACAGATAGTCTGCATGTATCAACTGTCTTCCAGCATTGTTAAACGTATTGTCTACTTTGCAGGTAGCTAATAGTGAGCCTGCATGCATCAACTGTCCTCCAGCATCAGACAGTTGAACCTATTGTCCACTTCACAGGCAGCCTGCACCATGTCAGGCAGATCAGCAGAGTCGTCGGAAGAGTCGCTCGAGCCGGAACTCAGTCGCTTCTTTTTCCGCTTCTTCTTCGAGTTCTTCTTCCCTGGAGCAGTTTCTTGAAAGCAGCCTTCACCCACGAGCTCGCTCAAAGCCGACTCCATCTGGTTGAAGACGTCCGCCAGCGGAGACTTCGCTCCCAGAATCTCATTGATGTACATGACTGGCTTCGACCTTGACCTCAGCTCCTTGGTGAAGTTGTACAGGAAGACTCCACTGAAGAAGGTGTGAGGCCGAGGATTGGTCAGAGGATTCAGCAGGAGCTTGTTGAGGTTCATGCAGTCCAGAAGGCAGGCCTGGAACTGCGACGTGCCGTGAGTAACGGAACACTCCACAGGGTTCGTGTTCGTAATGGTCGCGAACTTCCCGTGGTGTTTTTCCGTCGCCTGAATGAAGTGAGTCAACTGCTGTTCTGTAGCCATCGTGCAAGAGGACTTGACACAAATCACAGTAGGATCATTTCCAATCTGTGCAGATTCTTCGCTGCAGTGATCGCTTGCTTTCGATCCAAGGTCATCTTGTTCATGGTCACTCTCGATCCCTTCACTCCCGTCAGACTGTGATCGCTTCTTGATTTGTCTAATCCTTGTTTTCGCGTGTAAAAGTATGATGCACACCAGCATGGCATGATAGTGGTGACTGGTAACCTTTGGATCGGAGTGCAGAATCCAATACACAATCGCGCAAGCAAGCAGTTTCATCTCGGCAGAGAACCGATCTGTAATGGATTTTGGTACCTGCAGCACCTCTAGCAGAAGTTCCAGAGACTTATCCCGAGGACGACCCAGCATCTCTGACAATGCTGGAACTGCCCCTGAACCGGGCATCACACACACCGGCTCCACCAAGGATTTCTTCAGATTCCTACGGTCGTCTCGGGTGTATTCAAAGACGCCAATATTCGGATTGTCGTTCTTCGCCAATGCCTGGTCCTGGGTCAGAATTCCGTAGATGACTTGTCTGATGTCCTGTGAGGTTGTGTAAGCCGATGCCACCTTCGTGTTCTCTACCTGGGACAACAGTACGACCTTGTGCATTGCCAGGATGTTGAGCTGTGTCGGTGAGATTCCTCCAGTCCTGTGAGCCCGGTAGATCCAGTCTGGCAGATGACTTCCGTCGGTGAGCTTCACGCTGTCCGTGCATTGGACCAGAGCAGATCGGCTGTCACCAACGAATACATCTATCAGGCTGAATGTCTCCTCATGGCGTGTGTAGAAACATATGCATTTTTCTATCAAAACCCTCAGGTGTTCGACCGAGTCCTTTGGTAAATAACCCAAGATTCCTTTAACAGCTTCCTCGCATGAAGTGTAATGCTCCAGCCAGTTGATAACAGATCTCAGTTTTCTCTGTTTCTGTGATATTGTCTTTGAGCTACAGTATTTCAGAGATGCGAAAAAGTTTTCAAAAGTGGACGATTCGATGAAATCATTCCCCAATAGCACTGCGAGCACAGGCAGAAGCTTGCGGCTGAATTGTGGAAACGTCCTAGGAAATAAGTCAATGTGGTATCGCTCAACTGATAGAAATTTGAACATCTTCCCAGTGTCGCTGTCCTCTGCAGTACAAAGTCGAAAATTGACATAATCAAATGGAATGAAACCACCTTTCAGATTAAACACAAAGAAGTCACTGTCGTTGCTCATAACTGGACACTCTAAATCATTTGCAAGCTTTGCAATGGGTGCATCTGCTTCAAAGTCGCATACCACAAATGGGACACCCATATCAGTCAACACAGTTCTGAATGTTTCGTCGGCAAGGATTGGCAAGATGTTCGCTTTTTTTCCATGAGAAAGGTATTTTGCTTTCTTTATTCTAATCAGCGCACGTTCAAGAACAGTTTTCATCTTTCTGCCATCGGGCTCGTAGCCACCATCGAACACAACATAAGGTTGTATATTACAGTCAGCAAACATTTGGAAGATCTCGCGAACCTTCTTGTAATAGATATCATAGTCGCCCCCATAATGATGCTTGACATGCAGGTAATAATACAAAAAGTGGTAAAAGTTGTTTCCATCAATTACTACTTTGGTGTCATGCAGTTTCAGTTCTTTCAGAAGCTGATAATTTTTACTGTCGATAAATGAGGTGAAGCCACGAATACCCATAACTGTTTGGTAAGACAACAGTATTAATAAACAGCTGGTAGACACATCTCAATGATCAATCTCGGTCATCTGGAATAAGGAATAACAGCATATTGATTAAAATAATACCGATTGCGCGAATTAGATTGAACAAAATGGATGCACAGTTAAATATAGTATAGGACTAGGAGATAAGTGTTATTTCAGTGTATTTAAATGATTACAAAATAGTTTATCTTACCCAAATACACAAATATTCGGTGTGTCAAAAGTAAAACCAGCATGTTACAACGTACAAATTCAGAGTTACTTCCCTTCCTCGTTTTGCTCGAAATATTCTCTAAATACATATATACCAGAATATCTTAATTGATGGCAGAAGAGCAAGACTTGCATGAATATCAAGGTATATATTAATAATATAAGTTTGTTATCATACTGTGTCTGGTTAATTATTGCTTGTCTTTGAACATATTCAATGTAAACTCCATCGCGATTCAGATTAGAGATTACGTTCATAAAATACTGGTTCTTTGTTTCATATGCTATGCGCAAGTTGTGTATGGACGGGTGACCGTCTGTAAATTATGATCAGGGAACGTTATTTTCCAGCTTTCTCTCGAAGCTTGGCGCGTAAATGTCTCAACTGATTGCATACTAATTTGTGATACATTGTAAAGTATGTACTGCTTTACAATGTGATATAACATCACACTCTTCTCACTCACAGATCTCTCGTGATATGTTGATCGGGTTATGCCGTGTTTTGTCATAGACACATTATTAAAGGGGCATAACTCTTCCCAGCTTATCTCTTGCAAACGCATACACTCACAGCTAGTTTACCTGAAACTACTTACATTTGATTGTTTTTGTTTCAACTACCATCGAGGGGCAGGTTTTCGTGGTTAAGTTTCTATGGAACTGCGGCTATCTCTAGATCTTTTGTTACGCCTGACTTGCACCCATTCAAAATTTAAATAAATACAGTAGACGTCGGATATACCGGCCTCGGATAAACCGGACCTCGCATATAACTGACTGAATCTGAAGTCCCACGTTCAGTCTAACACTAATATTGCGGCATATGCGTATAACGGACTTCGCATATAACGGACAGAAATAGCCGGTCCCAATGAGTGTTATATATGTGAGGTCTACTGAAAAGGATGGAGTATATAGTGTACATGAATATCAAAGAATAATTTGTAGTTGCAAAAGATTTAATTAATTGCAATGTATAAACTTAATTATTTGTCATGACATGTGCACACACACACACACACACACACATGCATAAAAAGGCGCCTAATTAGGTCAGGTCTATTTGTGATAACCAAATACAAGTACTAGGCCTTTAGGTTGACTAAACTCCAGAGAAAATCTTAATCTACCGTTAATAAATTTCTGTTTGATTTAGAGATTACCGTAATCATGTTGTTCAGCATGTGTTCTCTATATTTTGCAGGTATGTTGTTGTAAGACCAGTGCGTGATGTGGCGTTGGTGTATTCTGGGGCTGGCACTCCGCCTGGCACTCCTACTGTACGGGGAGTGGCAGGACCGCACCATGGAAGTCAAGTACACAGACGTAGACTACTTTGTCTTTCACGATGCAGCGGAATTTGTCAGTCAGGTATTGTCTGTTCCCAGAACATTTCTTTATTATTTTGTTATTATTCTCTTTAAAAATAAAAAATATAATTAAAAAATTAATATTGTCGCAAATGGGTGAAAGATACTCCATAGATCACTCACTCACACACTTTAAAAAATCTATTTCCAGGGCAAGTCTCCATACGAGCGTGCAACATATCGCTATACCCCTCTCCTGGCCTTCATGCTACAGCCGAACATGTCGCTTCAGTGCTTCGGGAAACTCCTCTTCATCCTGTTCGACATCCTCACCGGAGTCCTAATCTACACCATGTTCACCTCCAGCGGCCACAGGCCGTCGACCGCTGCAATCTGCGCCTGTCTCTGGATCTTCAACCCCCTCCCCATGACCGTGTCCAGTCGCGGGAACGCGGAGAGCATCATGTCCTTCCTGGTCCTGCTCACGCTCCAGCTGCTGCAGCAGAAGCACGTGATTCTTTCCGCCGTAACATACGCCCTGGCCGTCCACTTCAAGATCTATCCCGTGACCTTCGCCCTCTGCATATACCTGCTGCTCGGGAAGGACTTCTGTAGGAGCGAGAACAAAAATAAGACGAGGTTCACGCAGTTAAAAGAGAGACCGA
Organism: Lepetodrilus elevatus; assembly: GCA_034780755.1. NCBI lineage: Eukaryota > Metazoa > Mollusca > Gastropoda > Lepetellida > Lepetodrilidae > Lepetodrilus > Lepetodrilus elevatus. The sequence goes on along the minus strand of JAVCKZ010093069.1, from coordinate 2,613 downwards.
AGGACGATGTTTTCGTTGTTAGCGATAACGGCAGTAATAATAATATGTTGACTGAGACGCTATTGGAGTTGAAGCCAAACAGAAACAGAGTGGTTTTTATATTGATAGGAGGGACAGTGTTTGGAGGGTTAACGTTGACATTCTATAAATGGTAAGTCAGACGTCAGTGTATTTGAATAGTCCGGTTCTTTCTTGTCCAAAGAGCTTTTAATTTTTTTTCTTACGGGTATAATTGTTGACGTCGCCTATCATGGGTGAGATATTCCCACTGCGATGTAAAACATTAATTCATTCATTGTTGTAAAAAGTCCACGGTAAACTGGCAGAGTACACGTGTCGTTGGGACGTTGTTGCAGGTATGGCTGGGACTTCCTGTACGAGAGCTACTTCTACCACGTGGTGCGGCAGGACACTCGGCACAACTTCTCGCCGTACTTCTACATGCTGTATCTGCTGGGGTTGTCTGGGTCGTCCGCCTGGGTCAAGATTTTCACTTTCATCCCCCAGGCCCTCCTTATCGTGTCCATGTCCGTAAAGTTCTACGCAGATCTCCCGTTCTGCTGCTTCCTCATCACTTACGTGTTTGTGGCGCTCAATAAAGTATGCACATCTCAGGTACGTGAAACCGGAAATATGTGCGTTGTTATTTTTTAATTTTTTAATTTTTATTTATTGAGCTGTACAGACAACAGTAGACCTCGCATATAACGGACTCATTGGGACCGGCTATTTCTGTCGGTTATATGCGAAGTTCGTTAAATGCATGCCGCAATTAGTGTTAGACAGGACCTGGAACTTCAGATTCTGGCCGTTATATGCGAGTGTCCGGTTTATCCGAGGCCGGTATATGCGAGGTCTACTGTATATATTTTTATGTCGTAGATTCATTAATAAGATCCAAGTGAAGATATGTAAGGAATATTGTGATGTATAACCTATTCATATATTTGCCATATTTCAGTATTTTCTGTGGTACTTGTGTCTGGTTCCATTCCTGCTCCCTACCGTGCACATCTCAATCACACAGACAGTCGTCCTAGTCGTACTTTGGTTCCTTGGTCAGGTAACAGACTAACAAATATCTAATACAATATTGCCATGCCAATAAAAAACATCAGAAATGGTTAAACTTTCATATGCCTACACTAACCAGGGATCGAAATTAACACTAGCCCGGCCCCATTTCTCCTGATGCTAAAGGTATCCTAAAGACTACCTGGAAGTAGAAATTCATAACATTTCTTAATTGTATCACTATTTGGGCTATTAAGTTTTAAAGTTAGTTTCTATCGCTGATTTCTATCACAATTAACTGGAGCATTGAGGTATATACTAGCGTACTTCGGCCTACTTGCTGCCTGCATACTAACTGGAGCATTGAGGTATATACTGGCCTACTTCGGGCAGTTACGCTAGTTTAGCCCGGAAGTGTCATTGCGCATGTCTAGTTGTTGCTAGACAAGCTTTCGTGCTTCGTGGGCTGTCCTATTGCACATTCGTGACGTCACTCTAGCATTGCTTTTGCGACTTTGCGCGAACTCCAGCATTGCTCTAGATCCTCGAGAAACCGGCTGAAGTAGGCCACTAAGTGAGCACATTGTGTTTCAGGGTATCTGGTTGCTGCCTGCGTACTATCTGGAGTTTGAGGGTGTCAACACCTTCATGTACATCTGGGGAGCTGGTCTGGCGTTCTTCCTCATCCACATCTACATCATCTACGTCGTCGTCAAAAACTACCAACCTGTGTTACCTCATTGTAAACTCCGGAGCCCTCATCGAGCAGGAACATCTCATCAAAGTTGAACATTGTCTTACAGTCAAAGACCAGGGGCCATGTTCCCAACAAAAAACAATTATCCTATTAAATGTATTATTACATACCAGTATGGGACAGTGAACTTGATACGATTATGATATTTAACATTCCTAGTACAGTAGACCTCGCATATAACGTACTCATTGGGACAGGATGTTTTTGTCCGTTATATGCGAAGTCCGTTATACGCATATTCCATAATTAGTGTTAGACGGATCCGGGACTTCAGATTCAGTCCGTTATAGGCGAGTGTCCGGTTTATGCGAGGCCATTATATGCGAATCTACTGTATATGCTAGCCCATCCACATACTCATGTGCATTTTTTTAACACGTTTCTCCGAAATGTTCTCTTCTCTGCATGTATATCCATTCCATGTATTCGCTGTGTATTGTCTTTAAACGTACCTTGTTTTATCTGTTTATCGTTTAAATTATTGACGAATATTTATTAATGTGATCATGGTAACCTGGCATTTGTTTTTCTTACAATAAAAAGTTAATATTTAGCAATTGTTTACTTATTTTGTTTAAAATCAATGTGTATGAAATGGGATACCATTGTTAATTAAGAGTTGGTTGTATTGGTTTTGCAATAGTATTACTATCATCCAAACCTTGATTTTACCATTGAAACAACAATCAAATAATATTGTGAAATTTGTAAATTAAAAAATAGATGTATGCTAGCAAACATTTGCCTTCCCTTCACATGAGACCTGGCCCCGAGATTACGAAACTTTTCTGAGTACGATTTCATACTCAACTCAGAATTTTGTTCATAAAACGTCATGTGAC
>JAVCKZ010093058.1:0-11591 GCA_034780755.1 Lepetodrilus elevatus | reverse complement strand
ACTCAGAAAGAGTGAGTTCGATCCTGACTAATGTCAAGATATTTTATGATGTGGAAGTAAGTAAAAACTACAAGTCGTAAACTCTAAAATACTACAATATTATTCTAGTCATGGCTTAAAAGTAGTTCCGACCGTGTGAGTGAGTGACAAACTGTCAGTTTAACAGTTAAACCAAGACAGTCACCATACAAAAGTAACACAGGTATGGTTTAAATAGACATAAACATGACCTAGTGGAAGTCTATCTTGTGAGTCGCACACGATGATACAACAGTATAGTTATGTAGCCTATATAATAGTACATCTACATATTTGGTCATAAACAACATCCCCCGACTGATCATATTAACCGTTCAAACGCCCAGTTTATAATACTCAGAAATATACGTGATCACGGAAGCGTACACTTGTAAACATAGTACAGTGTATATCGTACATATCAATTTAACGGTAGTATTTCCGCTATTCAAGTTTAATAACGTCTATCCTAGGCAGGCCTACAGATGAAGAGCTCTCAGGATAACTGGCGCCCAGAATTCTATGAACGTGCATCTTGGTATTTAAAGTATTTATAGTAATAGTTTGTGTATTTTTACATCAACAGAATTCATAATATTAGTATTGCGCACAACTACGTATAATTCCGTATAATTATTATTTTAATTCGACATCGTCTAAATTCAAGTAATTAATAGCCCATCGCTGTACAGTAAAACACGTCAATTGATATGGGTAACACTGGATATGTATCCTCAACATTTCAGGAATCTCTACTCTTGTATTATTACTTATTAACATGTCGAAGAATGCATTGCCATACATGCCACATGCGACCTTCATCTGAAACAACTATGGTCAAAAACATGTAGCCTACGCTACACGCACTTCGCTAATTCGTTCATCAAGTATAGGTTACTCATGAAAATACAGCTTGCAAGTGTCTTTAATTAGTGTAGTCCTTTCATGAATGTCGGCTTCAGCAATAGTATTCAAGCACGGGGGACATGCATGCGTCACGCGACAACCAGTCGTATGCTCATGGTGCATTGCAAGACAAACAGAAATATTTGGACCAACATCATAGCATGTAAGTATATAACATGGTGGACTGACAATATGTGGTTCCGTGGACTGACAATATGTAGTTCCGTGGACTAACAATACTAGTATGTAGTTTCGTGGACTGACAATAATTATGTAGTTCCGTGGACTGACAATTTGTAGTTCCGTAGACTGACAATGTGTAGTTCCGTGGACTGACAATGTGTAGTTCCGTGGACTGACAATATGTAGTTCCGTGGACTGACAATGTGTAGTTCCGTGGACTGACAATATGTAGTTCCGTGTACTGACAATAATATGTAGTTCCGTGGACTGACAATATGTAGTTCCGTGGACTGACAATAATGTGGTTCCGTGGACTGACAATATGTAGTTCCGTGGACTGACAATTTGTAGTTCCGTAGACTGACAATGTGTAGTTCCGTGGACTGACAATATGTAGTTCCGTGGACTGACAATATGTGGATCCGTGTACTGACAATATGTAGTTATGTGGACTGACAATATGTGGATCCGTGGACTGACAATATGTGGATCCGTGTACTGACAATATGTAGTTCCGTGGACTGACAATATGTAGTTCCGTGGACTGACAATGTGGTTCCGCGGACTGACTGTGGTTCCAACGCCACGCGGACGCCACCGTACGTCACAGATATGCTCGTGGTGCATTCCAAGGCAAACAGAAGAAATAATTGGACCAACATCAAAGTCATGTACTGACTGTGGTTCCATTGACTGACAATCATATAGTTCCTGGAACTGACAAGCATATGGTTCCTGGAACTGACATATGGTTCCTGGAACTGACAATCATATGGTTCCTGGAACTGACAATCATATGGTTCCTGGAACTGACAAGCATATGGTTCCTGGAACTGACAATCATATGGTTCCTGGAACTGACAATCATATGATTCCCCGAACTGACAATCATATGGTTACTGGAACTGACAAGCATATGGTTCCTGGAACTGACAATCATATGGTTCCTGCAACGGACAATCATATGGTTCCTCGAACTGACAATATGTGGTTCCCATGGATGCACAATATGTAGTTTCATAAACTATAACAATATAGTTCGACGGGTTGACAATATGCACGTGTGGTTTCAAGGACTGACAAAATGTGGTTCCGTGGGCTGACAATATGTGGTACCGTGGGCTGACAATAGTGGTTCCGTGGGCTGACAAAATGTGGTTCCGTGGGCTGACAACATGTGGTTCCGTGGGCTGACAAAATGTGGTTCCCCTGTCTGACAATATTATTTGGTTCCGTGGGCTGACAACATGTGGTTTCGTGGGTTGACAAAATGTGGTTCCCCTGTCTGACAATATTATTTGGTTCCGTGGGCTGAAAATATGTTGTTCCGTGGGCTGACAAAATGTGGTTCCCCTGTCTGACAATATTTGGTTCCGTGGGCTGACAACATGTGTGTCTCCAGGCGTCAGTAACTTGTGTGTCGGCGATGTCGTGTATCAGTAGCGACGTGAACAGCCCGGCCAGCAACAGATGAGTTATTCCATCAGAAGTCTTGTACCGGATCAATAGCCACGCTTGTACAAAGCAATGTGGGTCGACAATTCTTCTCTGGACCCCCAAAAATACACCAAAACCACCGAAACAAAGTACTAGTATTTGAGAAAATTCCCTCGTTAAACTGTGCGCCTGATTTTGATGTTGAATTTACACAGCAACTCATCCAGCCATTCCTATGCAAGGATCGTCACGTATTATACTGTAGAGCGCCGCCAACTGATTCCTATACCGATAGATATTGAGTGCCTGTTCACTTGCGATAGGCTTGTGGTTGGACTGGTTGGTATAAACGAGCCCGAGCCACTGAGGTTTGTAAACTACACACACGGCCAACTATGAGTACATATTTTCCAGGGACTTTGGTACCTCCAAAAAGAAGCTAAATAGACTCGCCCTACATCTGACGGCGGCTCTGAATTCGTTATTGTTGCAGTGCGTGTTGTGCCCCGTCAATCAGATATCACACCAGCAGACAAGCTACATGGAATAATCGGTTGTTGCCACATTCTATTCTGGTAATCTTTGCCTTGCTGCCTGGAGAATATATTATAGACGAGATATACTAGTAACTAGTACGTGGTTGCCTCTTGGCATGAAATTGCAATGCAGTATGCTCCTGAAAAAATCATGTTTTTTTTTTATGGAAACCTTGTATATAATCAACGAAGTACCTATAGATACTAGGATAACGTGCAATTCATAGATTCAGATTCATTTTAGTAAAGTTTGAAATAACTAGGCTAAATTACTTATCCACAAGAAGAGAAGACATATAGGCCTGCCTATATATCTATATTCATATAGCCTATATTGATTAACAATGAAACATTTGATTTTATGTTACAAGACAGGTTTATACGTAAAACGTTAACCATGCATTCTATATATATGTATCTGTATACAAAAAAAAATAACTGTTTAGAAACAACATATATATTAAGAGAGGGGTTTATATTTTTATCGATAAGAGTGAATTCTGATGTTCCATTTGTAAATGAGACATCGATTTACATGTCGGGAGACCGGTGTTTATTGGAGAAGAACATATCCTGTCTTGTTGCAGATTCTCGATCTTGTACAGGCGACCGATACCTCGCATCAGTCATTAAACATGAGGATGGTGCATAGACGATGATTATTTTGATTGTAAACATACAATCACAAGATGTGTTTATGCTCAAGTATAATTAGACTGTCTCTTTGCTTTCCTAATGATTGGCTAGAGGTTTGTACGGAATAACACGTACACCTTACTTATATGTTGTTATATTGCATGCTCAGTAAATATGTCTGTTATTCCTGCTTGTTCATTGTACAGTACAATGAAATTTAATAAAACCGTTTATGTCTTCGCTTTCCGGATATGTTTAGAAAACTATACTATCTTCCACAGGGGAATAATCAAAGGACGTGTTCTGTCGCATCTGAACGGTTACCATTGGTTCCTTAGTTGTCCGCCTCGTTCCTTGTAACAATCCACATCAATCAGAATTGGAGCAGTAAATCTCAGTCGCGCACATGAAATTCACGATGCAAATAACCAAAGTTCATAAAATGAATGAATTCACAGGGAATGAAATCTTCTGCCGGGTTCTCTCCATGTTCGATCGCAAAAGAAATTCGGTTGGCAGTTAGCACAGTTGAATTTCTGGTTGATTTTTTTTGGTAGGACACACGCATTGTATGAAACACATTGTGCTTGTCGAGATCCTCTTGATTTAACCTTGCAATGAGAAGGCTGGAGTTTTCGTTTCTTCCACTATTAGCCAAAAGCCTACAAGACGCATCCCCGATCATGCCAAAACCCTATTTGGAACCTCAACATCACGCCTAGTCAAAAGACAATAAGTTTGGGTCTTATATCATGGATACGCTATACCAGAAACAACGATAACCAGTCCCACTGAATTAACGCAGTCGACTTCCGGTGATATCTGTTCCGCGGACCCGAACTTGCGGTCTGTTCACTGTTTCCATACCCAATTCTCGGCAATCTGATTGGCTCATGTGACCAAAAATCTGAATACAGTATTTTCTTAACCGTAAGACATCTGAGACAATCAGATTGTTGAAAATGTAATCCGGTCCCGGGGAATATACTGCAAATCCCCATCCGGGTCCGGGGAATAAACACCACTTTGACTTCCATAATTCGCTGACCCTCGAAAACGCACCAGCGTATTGTATAACTATATATTGCATACTACACGTATTATATTGCACATGCTCTAACAATATCCCCATGTATACTTTTGAATTCAGAAAGATCATATCTGCAGCATGTCCAATTGTCCTGCCTCCTCCCCCCCCCCTCCCTTGCATGATGGCTTATGTAGGCCTACATGTAGATGTACACGAATTGTTTTGTTGTGGTGTACACGAAATACTAGATATATATACACTATAGTCTATACAGTATGGATTGGGTCGTCAAATATATACTGTAGTCTGTGATATAGCCGTGAATTAATGCGTCTCCGACTTGAAAGATTGCATTCACCGAGTTCACCATGTTCACACGATGTTCACATTTCTGTACAATGTTATAATCCTATGGTCATGGAAGTATGTTATTACTACTTTGGCTAATGTCCAACCCAACCATATGTGTAACCTTAAAACCTCAGCGAAATATAGTTCGACTATTTAATAATCAAATGATTATATAGTTATAGTTATAGTTATATTATTTTAAATTATAATTATAATTATTAAAATTGTTTTAATTATTATTATTATTATATTTTTTTTTATTATTATTAGTAGTAATTATTTATTATTATTATTATTATTATTATTATTATTATTATTATTATTATTATTATTATTATTATTTATATTTATATTTATATTTTTATATATTTCATTTGCCATTTCATGAGTGCTTTGTCAATAATCAGCTACTAATTCATCATTGACCCAATAGTTAAAAATAATTATCGTCTAGACAGATATATGCTATAAATAAATTAGTAAACCAGGACGATTTACGTGAGAAACAATATAACGTTTATATTTGAGTACCGGTGGACCAACCAGGGAGTCCTTCGTCCAATTATAGTTTATAAGTCCCTTCTTTGGGCCAATGAACTAATCCTCTGTCAGACAGAGCCAGTGACTGCTTTATTGGAATACAGTGCAATAACAGTGCAGGGGATGCCAACTATTTATGTTATTTATGTGTTTAATGTTACAATTTCGTAAGGCGAGACCTAGGTGGTGTTCCATTGACAGTGTTGGACGCACATTCTGGACAGGGGGCTGCTTCTTTCTAGTTGTTCTGTCTGTACTTGCTGCCCAACGCATGCGCAGTTACCAAGAATCAACACCGCACAATGACTGCGCATACGTCGGACAGAAAGACAGAACAGTTAGAAAGGAGCAGCCCCCTAGATAATTCACATCACTTTAAGCTTATCTGCTCGGATAAAATAGGTGCCACTGGTATAATATTCGAGTTTTCTTGAATGAAAGGGGAGTAATTCTAGAAATGTATGCTGAATTCAGAAAGTAAAGATACCACGAAACATACTCACCCTAATAAAAATCGGTGAAAATATTTTAGCTTTTTAAGCAAAAAATGACGATACGTATACAATGCATGCAGTTTGGATTTATAAATGGCTCAAATTTTAATGATCTTACCCAATAATCAAACTCTGTGACTGAATGCCTATAATATCGCATAAAAGGCAACAAAAAAGCAAGGGTTTTTATTAATTATCAGTTATAACCGCACAATATACCACTGGTGTAGCCCACGTGACAGAAATAGATGTTAACATACTAGTATATATATATCCACGTGTCGCACCTGTGAGTAGGCGCTCACTAAATCAATGCGCGAATCGACATAACTTGAATAGGAATACCGAATTATTCTTAATATAGCACGAACGTAATATGAATTATTCGAACGGTGTCCTTGGTTACATATCTGTTTTGAATAGATATCATACAGAGGGAATGCATAATTGTGCCATTATTGCCATATACACCCACACAAACAAGTATATTAATTCCGGTGCCATAAGCTTATGCGCACTGAAAATTCTAGTATGTTTTAACCATAATCATTTGGTAAAACACACCACATAATGAAAAACGTTTAAAGGCATAATATCACAGATGGTTGACCTATATAATGATCCAGCACGGTTTTACCTGAAAATAGTTTTGACTATAGTTACTTATTCCACATGTCTCATTAGTTATTGATATTTTAATATTTATTACTATTTATTAATTAGCGACGACTCGCACATAATGGTGCCAGTGGTCGTGAAAGATTACTTTGACCGTTTTCAATGAGTAGAGTTATCTCCCTTAGTCAGGAGAGTAGAGGAGATTTATTCGGGTTATACCAAGAAGTGTAAACTGCAATGGAATTTTACCTATCCTACAGCGGTAAAAAAATATTTGGAGGTGCAATAGCGATTTTTAATTCGGTCCAAAGCGCCAACTTAATCGGTGTCAAACTGTAATATTATACCTTTAAATACAATATTGTTTCTTAATTGCACAATCAAACATAATTTCACACGAAGTAATGTGGAAAGTTAATGCGGTTAATATATAAAACAAATTGAATTACTCTGTTACATGAATACTAGTAGTATAAGTTACTGATTAAACCAACAATACGTAATTTCACACGGAGTAAAGTTTCGACACGGAGTCATGTTTCGATCCTTAGACACTTTGACATTATTTTGTTCGAGTTAGTTAAAATATATCAGCGTCTATTTCGGATCTGACTTTAATAGAATTGAATAAAGTGATTGTTGTATACATTTGTTAAAGGCATACTATCACATATATTTATGGTTGTTTTGGACTAATTCTTAGCTACAACTGCCAAGTACATTCATTATAACATACATAAAATCATGTTTGTACTTTCAAAAATCTTTGCATAAGCAGATTTTATATAATGAAGGTATCATCTCTCCATCATCGATTCCATGGTTACGAACATATTAATAATATCACATATCTACTTTTATTGAGGAACTGCATGGACAATATTATGACAACAAATTCAATATCATTTCCACAGTATTACAATATATAACAATAATAACTGTATCCTATCAAATTAATGTTATCTGTGCAACCTTTAAGTCGGTAATATTTGCGCAATGTCATGTTGACATCAATACATTTCTGTTGTCTCTACAATACATGAAACTGGGTGACACACATTTAGTAGTACTGAAAACGTCAGGAACTGTCCCGGTTGTTAGACACGCATGTAAGTCTTTATTATTAAATTTACGATTCTAAATATGATCCTATATTTAGTCTAGTAGAAATTCTCATAAAAGGCCTAGAAATGAAAAGTGATCACGCTCCGGGGTAGCATATGCCAACCTATATCAAAATGTTCGTGTTCATCTGGTGTATTTTAAAAGGTAGGTTGGCATTCTATCATTTCATTCTCATGGCCGCCATCTTGGATCTTAAAATGGCCACCATGGGTATGACGGTAGCTACATTTCTGGCCATATCGTTGGCCTATTTATGATAATGACGACACACACATCGGAATGTATTTGGGTGCAATGCTAAATGTTTCAACGAAGTAGTGATTTGGCTAAAAATCGCCTATTCCAAACAGGTTTCTTGATGATAGAAAATCTGATACAAAACATGTCAATTTTAGTTAAAATACTAGTATGTATAGAGATATTTGTAACACCACGTCTCACATAACTCATTATAAACATTGTAGTAATTTAAACAAATTATATTTTCTGTGTAAATTGATGATGACTACAAAATAGTGATTGAATAATTCTTCATAAATACAAAATATAGTTTAAAATATTTTCTTAGACGTTTTCGTAAAACGTCCCACATAACACCTATGTATGACATAACTAACTTATTGTTATCAACAACAAAAAATCGCCATAATATATTTTTTATCCACAACATTTTCTCTAAATGTAGAACAGCGAACGAGATCCACCTCATTCGTGCAAAGCACGCATTTCACATCCATAAATGCGAACAGATAAGGCGCTGAATTGAATTTTATTCCATATATTAACATCAATGTCTCCCAAACATGCGACATGCTCATACATTTCTTTCAAGTTCGTCACATGATGCCATGTCCTGAAGTTTTAAAAGCATTTCCACGTCACGCCCGATAAGAGACGGACGTGTTCCGCTCTTTACGAAGGTTTATTTCAGGTCGGTTTACATCGTCACCGTGCCGCCAATGCAAATCTCGCGAGAGACTGAGAGCTTTGTAACATCAGTTGTTATCGAACAGTTTGAGACAGGTAATGCCACTGCGTATAATGGAGGATTTCTATTTAAGATTTAGTCATATTGTATGCCAAGCGGATCGAACATTGCTCACGGAAGCCGATGTAACAATAGCTAAAGAACAGAACAGAACAGAACAGAACAGAACAGAACAGAACAGAACAGATATCAACGACTCTGAATTATTAGGAGGACATGGTTATATGAAAGTTAACCTTGTAGTGTTGGAGACGGCAGCTTGTGTTGTATACTCCCTAGGGAGTTGAAAACTAACATGAATTCGTACAAGATTTCGACTGTTACGATGCTATTAAAAAAAAAAAAAAACAATGCATTCTGCCATTCATACTATTTACGCTCTCTTGAAATTTAAGAACTGGTACTTTGTCTCAAATCACGACAATGGTGACATTTAAGAACGGGTAGGCTACTTTGTCTCAAATGCGCTCAAATTACTTGAAATATGCAACAATAATCTTCTTCAAGAAAAGATATACATTTATCAATTCGTTTAAAAAATGTGAATTACAAATATATAATTACCTTTTATATCACTAGTCTATTTTGTTTATATATATATAAGATGATGCAGTGAACATATTCAATCGCTTTATTAGCCTTTCTTTGGGGTCTAGCATTTTTATTATATTAATAATAAACCTTTATGATCATATGATTATATTTTCTATACTCAGTTCATTATCGACATGACATTTAGAGACAATGTATTGGAAATATGAGATAAACATAAAATGTAGAAGACAAACGAAGAAGAAGTTAAATATCAGAAGCTTACACATACAAGAAAATAGCATAAAAACATCAAAACACAACAATTCTAAGATGCTATATTTCAACAGTACGTTGTTAAAAACAATGATTGACACTGCAACATAATGCAAGAAAAATACACAGTGTAACGTAACACAGCTATTCTTTTATTTAGAAGATGTCACAAAACAAATAAAACAACTGTCAGCTATCAGAAAGGTTTTGTCAGTTTGAATTCAAAGAATTATTTATAAAAGTAGGAATCCCCGTGAGGCGCATCATATTATTTTCACTCTGCATGTGTCGAAGTTCAAGTGACAAGGAACAAATACAGTTCCAATGACAGAGGTACTTCAGGCAACTTTCGATAATAGCGACACTGTGGACAAGAACTATGCTACGATTGTCCAAGCCGTTTTTTCTCATGCCAATGGCAGGCCAAGTACACAGGTACATGTGCACTGTTTTACAGTCTCCAGACAGGTACACTTCGTCTTATCTATAGATTATCTCGGTAAATACTTCATGGAATGAAAAACAAAAAAACCTCCATTTTCTAATTTCATTCTACCTAATCAAAATAAAAATAAAATAAAAATTGCACCAGTAATTTTGACTAAGTATTAATTATTTTATGCAGAGGGGCGACGTTCGAAAGAATGAACAGAAAAATAGGCTGAATTTTCAGGTGCGGGTATGTGAAGAAGAGCATCAGCACGTGCAAATCGAGCCTTTTTATCCGTTTCGTCTTTCGAACGTCACCCCTCTGCATACAATAATACTTGGTCAAAATATTTGGTGATCGTTAAATAAACAGATTCTTTATTACTGGTGCAATATTTTTATGTTTTTTGATTTTGGTTAGGTAAAATGAAATTAGAAAATGGAGTTTTTTGTTTTTCATTCCATTAAGTATTTACCGATATAATCTACGAAATAGATTGCTTTCATGCCAAACTATAGTAGATGTAGATGTTACTGTACAAGTCCGCGTTCAACGGAACAATCGTAGCGCTACGTGAATGGTAACGGGGGTCAGGCAATTTTTCTTTCGCTACAGATATTTAGATATAATAGTCTATTAGCTTGAAGGGTCCACCGTTCAGCCCCAGAACCTCAAAGAGTGGTATCATTATGTTTAGGACCCCCTTTCATTGATAATTTACATGATACCAGGAATAACGTTGACTTGCTCTATACATTTCCTCCGTTGTTCAACATGGCCGCCAACATAAAAAAAAAATTCTCTCACAAGTTTGATGTGTACGAGGAATACCACATGAAGTGAGTCCTGGACGGAATTAAGTGCCTATGGTGTGTGATGATGTCGCGACAGGTGACCATCAGTAAATAGCTGCTTTAGACCAACTTAGGTTCTCTAAGATGAGGAATATCCATTCATGATTTATAATAAACCGTCGAAATGTCAATTTTCCAAACCGGTAATAAAATGGAGAGCAAATGACCCTGTCTAGCAAGACGAAGGTGCCATTTATTACTTTTTTTGTCGCGACATGATTGGTGATCTTAGGCCATAGCTTCCATGATGTTCATATTTTATGGCGGATAATGGATGTATTTAGGAAATCAGGTTACGTTTGAATATAAATCGATGAATTTCATTACTAGCACATTGTAGAAATCCTCAATAGACGCGAAGAATAGAGAACACAATCAATATTATCATCAGAGACCTGTGTAGGATTTGACATTAAATACACGCACATACTAAAACGTGCATGGAGAATACTCAAAGTGTTATTGCATTTGGATAGCATAATTTACAACAGTCAGCCGTACTGAATTCCCTTGGTACACTGTTTTAAAGTATATAGACGAATGCAAATAATTTCATTTTTTTTTAATGATTATTTTTTTTAGACTGCTAAGACTACTTTGCTAAGTGCAATACATGTACATGCATGCACACCAATATA
>JAVCKZ010093047.1:0-11591 GCA_034780755.1 Lepetodrilus elevatus | reverse complement strand
AAATCACAAAAACTGCCATTGCAACTGCTATAATGGTCATATCGGTACCAAACTTTCAGAGATAAATTTCCCAGACGCCTACTTGAAGGGACAGGAGTCTCATGTAAAAGGTATCAGTCGTTTAATTTTTATTCAGAACCAAAATGGTAACATTTTTTTTGGGACGCTCTGTATGAACAAAACGAAATTCGTCTATCCTGGGGGCTACATGGTTGAATCAGGCAACGTCTTTGATGAATTGAAACACCTCATTCCAGAGATAGATATAGCAACAGACGATTGCTTCTCCGAGTTCCTGGCACTCTACGATTTCGAGTCTATGTTGATCAAATGCAGTGGTGAGAACGCCGACAGAACCCAAACTTCGCAGGAACGATTCACTCACCGGCATCATCCCATATCCGTAAGCATCTCCACCAACGTTCCCGACTTCAAGAAACCAAAATGTTTTGTGAATTCAGACTTGAATGAACTTTTGACTGAGATGATCTGTTATCTAACAGAGGTCTCACGGCGAGCCGCTGATGTGATGGAAGCTAGGTTTCAATCTGCATTCACAGCTTTGAATGAAGCCATCGAGAAATGGAAACCTGAGAAGGTTGGAAGGATAATCAATAGTAACATACAGAGAGATGTTGATGCCAACGACATGCATCAAAGCAGGGCCATAGTAAATCGAATGTCCAAACCAAATGTTTGGCACTCATTCGTTCAACGATTACAGACTACAGACGATGCATGCATTGAGTACAACTCTTGGGATGAGTTGGATGAGGAGGATGTAAAGACAACGATGCATGAAGAAGAAGAAGAAGAAGAAGAAGAAGAAGAAGAAGAAGAAGAAGGAGAAGAAGAAGAAGGACAAAGTGAAGAAGAGCAATCATCGATGTCTAATCACGCTATGCATGCAAGCTTGGTGCGAGCAAGAAATGTTTTGAGACGATTCTGTCGACAGCTCCCTATCTTGGGATTCAATTCTTCCAAATACGATCTGAATCTGGTGAAAGCCCAGCTGGCTAAACATCTCCGTCTGTCGACTCAGGTCAAGGGAGAAGATCCACCATTCGTAGTGAAAAAAGGTAATCAGTACCTACTTATCGCTACGCCTACCTTTCGATTTCTCGATCTCATCCAATACCTACCAGCGCCTTCCTAAAAGCTTACAAGGTGAGTGAATCGAAGGGATTCTTCCCGTATGAATTCCTGGACTCAGAGACCAAGTTGGACGAAACCACACTGCCTCCGAAGAAGGCGTTCTGGTCCTCGCTCAAGAAGCGGAATGTTTTGGAAGACCCCAATCGAGTTAAGTACGATGTTCTTCGCAATAAGCGACCTGACGACACTGAAGCGGAGATCTTGCAGCGGTTGGGTTTGGGGAGTACACCACCATCTATCGAGGACAACCACCAACATCTGCGTAGAGTGTGGCGTGAGAACAACATGTCCACGCTACGAGATCTGCTTGTGTGGTACAACAACCTAGACGTCGGGCCGGGTGTGGAGGCCGCTGTGAAAATGCAACACTTTTATCGTCAGCAAATGAAGGTAGATATCTTCAGAGATGCGATCTCAGTACCAGGCATAGCACGAAAACTAATTTTCCGTGCAGCTGCGTTGAATGGAGCCAGCTTCTCGTTGTTTGATCGCCGGAACAGTGATTTGTATCAAACTGTGAAACTGAACATTGTGGGTGGTCCCAGCATCGTGTTCAAGCGACTAGCCACTTCGGGATCGACTTTGATAAGAGACGACCCAGAGAGAGTCTGTCGCTCCGTGATGGGGTATGACGCGAACGCGTTATACTTGTCCTGTCTGGGACAGGACCTCCCCGTCTCCAATTTCATACGCTGGTTGCCTACAACAATTGGAAGATGCGACACATTCACCGCTAGCAAGTCAGACGTGTACACCATCTCCTACCATTGGATGGATTGGCTATGTAACGGTGCTGTCGCCTATGACAATCGTATTCAGCACAAACAAAACTCTGGGAGAGAGAGACGAGTGGGGCCGTATCTGGTGGATGGGTTCCGTCCATCCACGAGTGAGTGCTACGACTTCCAAGGGTGCTACTGGCACGGTCACGCCGTCTCAGGCAAATGTAGTGATTCTCGCAAGGTTGACAAACAAGTGGAACAGCGTTACAAGAGAACCGTAGAACGAGAGCGTTACATACGCGGCATGGGCTACTCTCTTGTAACCATCTGGGAATGCGAATTTCGCTCACGCATGCACGCCGATGCTACACTACAAGCTTTCGTGAAGTATAAGACGACCGCGACGATGCAGGACATCCTAAGAGCTGTGAATGATGAGATTCTGTTCGGCATGGTTGAGGTTGACATCCATGTACCAGATGACCTCTATGATAAGTTCTCGGAGATGTCCCCTCTGTTCGTTACGACCCGCATACCCTTCTCAACCATCGGATCTCACATGCAAGAGTTTGCAACCGAACACGACCTCAACACCAAGAGTCGAACACTGTTAGTAGGAGGCATGAAGGCTAAGAAGATCCTTCTGGCCACGCCTCTCCTCAAGTGGTACATGGAGCACGGCCTTCGTGTCACTCGGGTTTACCAAGCTGTCGAGTATCGGAAGCAAAAATGTTTCCTCGACTTCACCCACCACGTGACTGAGGCCCGCCGACGGGGTGATGATGACCCGGATGAAGCAATCATGGCCAACGTCCAAAAGCTAATTGGTAATTCGGCTTACGGTTGTCTGCTCCTCGACAAGACTAAGCATCAGCGTTGTATCTATGTTGAAGGTGATTATAAAGCTAAGCTCAAGGTTAACGACCCACGATTCGTGAACGCAAGCCAACTAGACGATGACATCTACGAGATTGTTCAAGCCAAAACGAGAGTGACGTTGGACATGCCAATCACTCTCGGGTACTTCGTGTTGCAGTACGCCAAACAGAGGATGCTCGAATTTTATTTCGACTGTCTCGATGTTTACATCTCTCGACAGCATTTTGAATTGCTACAAACAGATACGGATTCGCTGTACATATGCATAACCGGACGAACACTGTCGGATGTTGTCAGACCTGATAGGCTAGCTGACTTCAACCACATGTTGAATGGTTTCTGCGACAGAAAGGACATTTACGCTGATGCTCACGTACATTTCTTCCCTCGAACATGCTGCTCCGTACACAGTCGCCATGATAAAAGATGTCCTGGACTTTTTAAACTCGAATCCAGTGGCAGCAACATAGTTTGTCTGAACTCTAAGACCTATGCGCTGAGAACGATGGACCGCGGGGTCAAACTCAGCTCCAAAGGTTTGAACAAGAACGCTTTTGATGATGATGAATGCGATGTATTGGAGATGTTCGAATCCGTACTTGTCACAGGTGATTCACGTTCGGGTACAAACGTAGGTTTTCAATGTCACGATAACACGATCTTCACCTACACGCAAAAGCGTTGGGGATTGTCCTACTTCTACTGTAAACGTGAAGTTCAGTCTGATGGAGTGAGCACTCGACCACTGAGATTGACGTTGAAACCGGCTAGACGAGATCGTTGACATCAAAAACATATCAGACATTGCCAATTGATAGGCTACTTCTCGATTGATTCCGATTTAAACTAATATGCATTAGTTGAATGTGACAATGTCTTGACTAGGTAATACCCTAGATATATATGTATTGGTAATCATGCATCACCATTGTTGTAGCAATTTTACTTGAGAGTTTATGAATGCCTGATTCCACAATCTTACCGCACTATGGTACTACATGGTTAACAGTTTATCCCCTAGAGATAGAGAGAATTAATGTTGTATTAGTATTTCCTTCACCACAAATAAAACTGTTATAAATACTTCATCTCAACTGTGTAATGTATTGGTGTTTAATGTATTGGTAAGTATGCCTCACCATCTTTGTAGCAATTTACTTGAGTTTATGAATACCTTATTCCACAATCTTACCGCAATTACATTGTTAACAGTTTATACAAATAATCAAAACATATCCTAGAGATAGAGAGAATTGATGTTTACCCGTGTTGTATTAGTATTTCCCTCACCACAAATAATACTTATAAAATATTTAATCTCAACTGTGTAATGTATTGGTAATTATGCATCGCTATATATAACAATAGAGAGAGAGAGAGAGAGTGAGAGAGAGAGAGAGAGAGAGAGAGAGAGAGAGAAAGAGAGAGAGAGAGAGTACAACTATAAACACTATTATAAATACTTCATCTCAACTGTTTAATGTATTGGTAATTATGCATCACCATTGTTGTAGCAATTTACTTGAAAGTTTATGAATACCTGATTTCACAATGTTACCGCAATTACACAGTTAACAGTGTATACAGATAATCATAACATACATAGATAGAGAGAATTGATGTTTGCCCGTGTTGTATTATTATTTCCTTCACCACAAATAAAACTATTATTAATATTTCATCTCAACTGTGTAATATATTAGTAATTATGCATCACCATTGTTTATATAACAATGTCAAACCATTCTCTATCGATTCTGATGTCATTGATAACGTAACTCGTATTGAAGGTATGACATTCTTTATTAATAGTATATGTATAACAGTAATATCATTCATATTAAAATATATAATTACATAACTAAATGTGTTGTGTCTTCTTGTTGTTGTCTCAGTACCGCATCCACCTAATCATTTCTGAAGTATTACGCTTGACAAAGTCTCTACTTCTGACTACTGTTCTCCCATCACATCTCTTCAACGAATATGGTTGTGATGTTGTGACAGATGATGTAGCCAACTTAGTTTCTGGAGGATCGTCTTCCGGTGTTATATCACTCGATTTCCGCTCCTCGCCTCTAATCCGTGACATGTTCACTGCCCTCATCAGGTGTTCGTATTTGTCTTTCGGAACTAATACTAGCTCTTGCGCCATCGTCGTCGTCGTCGTCGTCGTCGTCGGAAGTGTTATGTTCGTAGTTGTCAGCGGCAGTGCATAGAATGTGACAACACGCACGAAGCAAACTTGGAATAATAGTTCTAATCTTTATCAGCAACCGCCTCGTTCTCACCCGACCCACTCTGTTGTCAGCTATCCTTCGAATGACAGACTTGAACTTGGTCAGGTTGATTTTAAGCATGTTGGATATAGGAATAACACCTCTAACTATATTCAAGAGTATTTCACACAACGCATCCAACTGGTGATCCGTGATGGTCATCAATAAACATTTGGTCTGCCTATCGGAATTGTTCTGTCCCAGGAGGGTGAGGAAGACCTCTTGCTTCGCAATCCTGTTACTCATTTCGGAGCATACACAATCAATGTTTCCTTCGGAAAGATGTTTGTTCTCAACTGATACGTTTTATTTCCGCGTGGGCTTAAATCGATTAGGAGATAGCCGAACGCGTTTGCATTGGTCGCTTTCTCGTACGCCTCCATGAAGTATTTAGATTTACCTGGAAGAATCTGTCTTCCTATCATTGAAATTTGCACACTGTCTCTACGGT
The DNA here is from genome assembly GCA_034780755.1 of Lepetodrilus elevatus. NCBI lineage: Eukaryota > Metazoa > Mollusca > Gastropoda > Lepetellida > Lepetodrilidae > Lepetodrilus > Lepetodrilus elevatus. The sequence continues at coordinate 6,105 of JAVCKZ010093047.1, read as the reverse complement.
TCTGAAATAGAATTATGACGTGAGAATTGAGTGATATTATCCGTGAGTACTTGCCGAAATTGGGTAGACACACCTGGGACAACAACATCACTGATAGGTTACGATGGTGAGATAACGTTGTGAACAATCTACACATCATCTGATTGGAACACACCTCTTCGATTAAGTCGTCGATTACAATCAGATTGTGTTCCCTTCTTCCCGATGACCGCTCATCTAATGTCCACTGCATGATCTCGTCTTGCGTTGGCAGTCCTTGGTGGAACTCTATTGTTTGTGGTGAATTGAACTTCTGTTGTCCCAAACTGCGTAGGCATACATCACCTTAGACACTGGTGTCGTGAACATTACACCACTATTATCTATCAAACGTTTGACCAACATTGTCTTGCCGCTCTGACTACATCCCGCGATGAATAGTGTGCACGGAGAGTGAAATTGTAGGGTAGGATGCTCCCCCATTAGGTTGATTGTTATGTCAGGTATTCACAACACCTTTGAATGGTACTGTTACCCTGTGTTACGAGACGCCACTCGTGCATACAACATGGATATCTCTTCCTAATGAATTCGAATATGTACATGTCATTCTGTAAATAGTCTTCACATCTACTTTCTGGTAAAGGTAGTACACCACCACCACCACCGCGGGTCAGCAAGTAGTACACAGCGTATGCACCGCACACATCCGTCGTCAATGATTGCAGACGATGGTTGCTCCTCTCGATGCACCTTTGTCTTCCTAACAGTTTTTGCAGTTTCTTCTGGAATCCGATAGACCTCGATATAACACCCAGACTGTCGAAGATGTCGATGGATGAGTTTGCTTTGCTTCCGAAATAGACAACGAACCAATGCCTTCCCTTTCGGTTGGCATCATCAGTGTTAACTATGACAGCCCACGGACGGGTTGTGTTGGTTGACTCATATTCGGCGATGTATCTCAACGCCTCGTCAGCAGCGAACACTCCCCTAACAAATTTCCCGAGCACGTTGTCACAGGTTATGACACAGCGTAGTTGATTCGAATCCATCACTGTTGAATGAGAACATTCCTAGATTTCTCAATTTGAAACATGTCTTGAAATTCACCCAACACTATGCAGTTGACCGTCTCAGGAAGGGGAGTCCCGAATTGACATTCGAGTCGCAGGCTACCTTGACGCTGGAGGTGGAGGTAACTACCGTCGAGGTCAGACTTGGAGAGCACAGGCTCAAGCGGGAAGATATAGAGCGAGTAACCTTCCCCGAAATCCGTACGACTGATGTTGATGCTGCCTTTGTCAACACCCTTGTTGTTTCGCCATGTGCCGCTACCTCGAAGCAGATTCATGTATGCAGGCATTACAGTCTGACCTCCGGTTTTATTGTATTTCAGTTTCAGCGGACCCGCATCTCCGTATGCAGCACCATCACACAGCAAGGTGATTTGGGTTAAATCGAATGAATCAAAGAAAAATGGATTTTCTGAAATATCACCGGATACAGCTTTTGCTTTCACAAAAGCAACAGTCATTCTCGTGGGTCTGACACCTTGGAAGATTTGATCCCAAACGAAAGAGGTCTGACCCTGGGGCAATGGCTGCATCCGGATCTCCGTCCTCTTGAATGGGTACTTGCATGTGGTCGTAGAAAGCGCGATATCGTGTGCGTATATGATAGATGGTGCCACGCTCACTCGAAACACTCTCAAGATGACATCCTCCAAATCGATCTTATACTTCTTGTCCTCCTCGCCGCTCATAAGGCAGAAAGCGGTATTGTTTCGGTAGAGTTTCACCTGCACGTCGACCTGATTGATGAGGTATCTGTTCATGTTGTGGAAGATATCGTGGTACAGCGGACCCTCCATGTCAACTGATTTTGAGGCTTTGGTTAACGTCCAGCGGTAGAGTAGACCCAGGTTTCCTCCCCCGTCGATATCCGTGGTGTTCATGGACTCAGCTGTGTCTTTGTAGAATAGTTCGGAGGTCATTTCACTTTCTTGTTCCTCCCGGCTGGAGTAGATCAAAGGTGATGAGTTTTCCTTGGAGGGAAACATCGACTTGCGACCACAACGCTTGGAGCAGCATATTCACTGGAGCACACTCCTCGTCTGCTGCCAAGACTGTGCCGTCTTCGTGCATGATCTTGCATTTGACGTACAGAGAGGTTCGTTTCAGGTCAATGTAATCGAGTCCGTTCTGCCCACTGATGTTGAATTCGACAGGGGCCGTGGGTGATGCTATAGATGATATTGGTCTTGTATCGGAAATATATGTCCTCTCGACAGCTGTCTGCGTTGGTGGCATACTGAAGATATCCAATTCCGATGGTTGTGTCTCGCTGAAAAAGTTTGGATCCGCTAGCAGTTTGGCCATTGTTATCCCTTACTTAGTGAATATGTCTCTGGTCGTTGTAGTCCTCTTTTTCTTGGTTACACGCTGCAGCCGTCTTGTTTTCCTGCCTAGTCGTTTGACCGTCCGTCTACGACTGCCACCCTTCTGTTGGGATCTCTTCCTTTTCTTAATACCCCCGCGTGCTCCTCTGCCTCCCACTTTCCTCTTTCTCTTACCCATCACCACGGGTATGTTGACCACAGCTTCAGGTTGGCGTGCTATCTCTGCCTTGGCTTGCTCAACTGATTGCTCGACGGGTGAGATCATTGTTATATCAGGCAAGATATGGGAAGTTTTTGTTGATATCGGAGAACGATTCAAAACATCATCAATGGGAATCATGTTGGAGTTCTTCGTTGACAATATAATTTGCTTCCTATTAGGTGTTTCCCCTGCAGCCACATTTCTGTAATACTCTATCCACGACTTCGGGTTCGGGACGTATATCCGAGTGTTTTCCATTGTCTCATAGATTAACAAACGGATACCGTTTGAGTTGGAGTGTTAACGTCACCGGATCGTCGAGAAATGTGGCTGGTTGGCCTTGATCGTCCTCTATATACACGGTGATGTCTCTAATGACTGTGTTGGCCACTCGTGTGTTTATAAAGTAGGGTTGATTCACAACCACATACCACGTATTGATTTTCGATGTATTTACCCTTCGTAGGAGTGGTCTCTGTCGTCCATCCACGTTAATAGAATCGCAGAGCGAACAGTACACATACAACAATTCGTCAACGGTTTTCTTCTTCTTCTTCCTACTACCGGGACCCTGTCTTCTGGCGAATATCTCTCTCAAGCAGACAAACCACATACCATCCATAACGATTCTCTGGTCTAGATGACAGGTGAAATTCGAGGAAACATTGTCCGGATAATATGTCATGCTGAGTGGATTGTCGCTAGACATAACAACCCATTGATCGGTATTCATTGTTCTATGTCCTTCTCCTCTATCCACGAATTGAATTTGGTTGGGTAGCCTAGCCAGCTGACGAATAGTTGCTTGACTCGTTGATGTTTGCGACCTCGTCCCACAATCATCCACTTAGTCTTCAATATCTCATCAATCTTCCAAATGGGATCTCCTTTCTTCTCAACTTTCTGCAGTTCTGGTTCGTAGAATGTTCCCTCCACTTCCTCGGACATGAGATCCTTCAAACGGTAGATGGGTATGCCCTCTCGCCTTTCTCGGTCTCTCACCTCAAACAATTCTTCCGTCCAATTCTGCGTGTGTTCCTTCTGGAACGTTGTCTTCGCTAATGACACGCGGACGAGATCTTTAAGTTTAAATTTAAACTTCCTTCCGCTGGTTTGGTACTGCTTTTGGTATGGTGAGTCCACGAATTGTCTTAACCACACCTCAGCTTGGTTGGATGGGTTGATTTCTGCTGGGCTCAGGTGTCTCAAAGATCTGTGAACTCTGTGATTATAATTGTAGACGAGATCCTGCAGTACCTCCACGTAGCGGTAGGTTCGATTGCGAGTGAAGTATCGTGACATCATGTTCCTCAACGTGCGTATGAATCTCTCAGCATAGTTGGCTTTGATGTCAGCATTGTGCGTTACGAAATGTTTGATGTTCTCCATTTTGAATAATTCGCTAATTGTTTTGTTCTTAAATTCTTTGCCTCTGTCCGTTCGTATAAGGAATGGTTTCCTATCACTTTCTTCTATCACTTTCTTCATAGCCGTCTTCACCACTTTGGCTGTCTTATTCATTGTGGGGACCACTATCGCATACCTGGAGAAGACGTCAATAGCGATGAGCAGGAATTTTATGTTGTCGTTGTATTCAGCTATGTTCGAGATATCGCAAAGATCGATGTCGAATTGCACGAATGGTCCACTAGTTATAACTCTGTTCCTCTGAAATGTTTTCCTCAACGGACGATGAAGACTGTAGGTATCCTGATTCTGTAACCATCTTCTCAGTTGATGTCTTCCAACCTGAATCTTCCCTTCTCTCTTCAAACTCTTATAGAATTTATCTATACCCCCATATGCTCCTGGTTTCTTAGCGTCAAAGTATCTCTCCTCGAGACGTTCATTCATCTCTGAATCTCTTCTGTAATATAAATATTTTCTTCACGCATGCCTCGATCACCTTCATGCGTGATCTCTCTTCCTTGAAATGTTTCCGTCTATACTCGATACACTGATACTTGAGATAATACGCTGGACACATTTCTTTCATTTGTATTTCATCTTCCAAAAGTTCTCTCCATTTGGTAATCACCTGATCTTCATCCACGTTTTCCCAAGCCTGTGAGAATAGCACATCGAAAAGACAGGTGAATAGATGTTGTCCTTTGGTCACCTCCGTAAGTTCCAACTTCCATTGCTGAGATACCTTCACTCTCTCGTATATATCATCTGCAATTATCATGGAATATGCTAGCGTCAACACTCTTTCCAAACATATAGTGATTTTCCATTCGTCTAATTCGTCGATAATAATTTTGTTGTTCTTTCCATTCATAACTGTTAATTTGTCTTTTATGCAAGAAATCCTCATATCGCTTTGTTAAATATCATGTTCAAACTTGTTTTTCGTGGTATTCAACCTTGCGTATTGCATCATCTCTTGAAATACTACTACTTTCTTTTCATGTAGGTAATAAATAGGTGAACCCCAACAATCAGGAATATCTACACCCTGTTGAATGCGGGTTCTCAGTGATGTCATGCATTTCTCTTTGCTGGTGAAACATGGTATGCACTCCACCAGAATAATCTCCTCTCTAGTAGCTCGATTAATCGCTGTTATCGTCCACTTGAATTCTGTCATGGTCGTTTATATACCAATACTCAAAGAGTATCTTCGTTTGATTGGTCTCTATTTATAGAAACCATGTCTCCGTGATTCTGAAGAGGAAATGATAGCTACGCCACCTGGTGTCTGGTGCCACTTCCTGTTGACGTCACTATCTATAAATAGATGTTCGTGTAATACGTCACTTCCGGTTTTGCAATACATCACTTCCGTTTTGCATAGTGATTCTCGGGAATTTGACTACCAGTGGATTTTGACTACCAGTGGTGTTGGGAATTTGACTACCAGTGGTACTGGGAATTTGACTACCAGTGGTACTGGGAATTTGACTACCAGTGGTATTGAAACGGGGCATGCTATACTACTTATGTATTTCACAGTTTTATTAACAATGTAAATATTCATGTGTTATATTATGTTACATTTTTCTTTTTTTAACCCGTTCATAAATCTTCAAAATATCATTATCACATGACCTGGACAGATCTTGAATTATGTTAAATTAATTAGTTGTAACAAATCATCATTAGAAAATTTCATACACATAATAATTATGGCAATCCAGCACTACATAAGAAGAACATGGTACAAGTGAGCTGTGCATGATTAAATGTACATCTGCAAGGTTGGGTAATGTGTGTAATGTGTGTGATTGTTTTGGTGCCACCCATGATTTTTAGCCTAAAATAAACTATTCATATTCTCTATATGGCTACAAATATTGGGGGTAGTGCATTGCTATATTTTATAGCCTATAATTTCAATTGAGCTTTAGATATATTCATGCACTGTTGCTGTAGAAAAGGATATCTATCTATTTTATTCTACGATATTAACAGGAGACTGTGTGCATTATCTGCAGCGTTATTGTGTGTGTGTGTGTGTGTGTATTTAAATGCTTTGACAGTCGCCTTCCAGCACAGCTGATTTCGGCAGACTGGTCCCTCT
>JAVCKZ010093036.1:2500-11592 GCA_034780755.1 Lepetodrilus elevatus | reverse complement strand
GTGTCTACCCACAGCGGTAACACTAATTTGTGTGTGTGTGTGTGTGTGTGTGTGTGTGTGTGTGTGTGTGTGTGTGTGTGTTGAATTGGGGTTTAATGCCGCTATCAAGAATCTTTCACTTATAGCGTAGCGTTGAATGTTGCAGTAAACCTGCGAACATTGGCTGGTACTCACGAACCAAGACGATAATTACATTACTGACATCATCCTATCAATTTCGCGTCAGAAAGGTAACTTTCGCGAACATTGAAGTCGGGCAACCGGACGGGGAGTTGAACCTGGAACCTTTGACTCCGAAATCTAACGTTCTACCACTGCGCGTCCACCCGGCCCACAACTAACCCTGTGATGGCCCGCTATGATGAGTTCATAGACCCCAAAATATGAAGCATTTATCTTGAGCTTTTAAGTACCTATGTTGATATCCAACTAATAGGACTTTACTTGGAAACAAGTATATTGATTTTGACCTCGTATTAATTTGGCAATTCTTGGAGAAGTGTGATTTTAAAGGTTAAAATTAATAATATATAGAGTAGTGCATCATTACAATGTCATGTCGTCAACTTGGACATAAATCTCGTCTATCTTCATTATTAAATGTGTAAAAAAAAATCTTTCTCGCATAAACCATATTATCCGATTTCAATTTTCTGTAATACATATATATTTTTTTCCATCTACACATTCACGTCATCGATTGACAAAACATGCTATCTTGTTACACCGTGGCGTTTTGAATTGGTAATTGGTGCAATTGCTTTCCACTTTCTGGGGAAAAAATGAGACGATAAATATCTGTTAACTTCCCTCAGCGTCTAGGAAATGGAGACAGATCACATGCCGTGCTTCAATAAGAAATTCGTGGCTAGTGTCACAGTCTTTCAGCGACTTCCGGTGTGGACCGGATATCGAATTATTCCACTCGACACCGTAGCCTCGTCCTATGATAGACAAATTCGCTAGGGAGCAACAACCTCATGAATGTTTTAGAAATGTTGTTAATGTAGTTTAATGTTATTAATGTTATTAATGTAAGTTATTGAATGTAGAAAGAGCTCACAGTAAGTTTTTATCATAATATTATCTTGTATATAATCATAACATCTTAACTTAATTGTCGCATTCACACAAGCATACACTATGAAACGTGTTCAGTCTATGTTTTCATAATCTATTTGCGGTTCATCAACTAATATGAAATTATATCAACTAATATTAAGTTTCAAATACTATTCTGTCGATAGGTGAGGTAAGTTTGCGCATAATATGGATAATAAAAATTGACAAGATTTCCACATGTACATTCAGTTGCGTACGTAAGGAATAACCGGGTCTTAGAATCAGAGGATGCAATTCTGCTGTAATGTTTCCCCGGGAAAATAATGTGTTTTATTTTATTGTACACTTAACATATTTTTTTCAGAACATAGTATTTTACGACATACTTTCACTGGTATTGATCTATAGTTCGTGGCATAGGAATTACCAGGAAAGTAGTACTAGTATTTGATTTATTATTATTATATACACTGAACATAGGTTTTCTAGAAAATAGTATTTTACGACATACTTTCGCTGTTAATGATCTATTTTGCACGGTATATGAATGGTCAGGAAAGTAGTGTTTGATTTATTATAATGGTATACACTGAACATAGGTTTTTAAGAAAATGGTATTTGACGAGGCACTCTCGCGGTTATTGGTTTCTGGGTTCGGGCATAGGAATGCAGTTTTATTTGAGTGACGAGTATAGTTGATTAATCTGGTTAACTTTCCCGGTAGCTGTATCGATTGCCTTCACTGCCTACACACCGGCTCTGAGCCATTATTTCTTTGGATTTAAACGCGGTTAGATTTGCTAGCGATCCGGTAAATCAAAATGTCAATATCGTAAATGGCAGACTGTCTAGCTGGGGAGTCTCCAAGCTCTACGTATTTAGCCAAATTGTAAATCTGAAATTCAATTTCAAATATTCTGGGCTAGCATATGATGCCATATCTCTCTAACTGGATATGATATAATATCATAATGGTGGCATTTATACATTAATACGTTATATTGTGTATGTGCTGTCATATGTAAGAAAAATTGAAGACCCTGTTGGTGTCAATAAATGTCTGATTTGACACGCAATAAAGAGCGTTTCCTTGATGAATATAGTCAGAATACGACTTTAAACCGTGACATTTCGCATTTCAATCGATATCCGTGGCATAACATCCATACAAAAAATCAACACGCACCGCAGGCCTACGTAAGGAGAATAAGTTAATATTATACCAGCGAATAATTCATAAAAATTCTAATCTAATCTAATCTAATTAAAACGTATTTTTTGTTCGTTTTCGCTCCCCTCCGGGTGTCTGAAACGAACCAAGATTTAAACCTAATTAGATTGCATCGATTTCATGAACAATTGATACACTCAAATTAATATGAACTGATACTTTCAAAAAAATAAAGCATTTACTTATATTTATCAGGTTTAATTATTCAAATATTACTAGACTGATTAGAATGTTCCAAATTCAGCACGATCGCCAGTCATAATCGAGCGTGTAGTACTGTACTATAATTATAGTATACACAACGCTGCACAAGATTGGGTTACAATGGAGGTGCTATAAACCTAATGGGAAACTGTCTTCAAGAACATGAATACTTTCAGTAATTGAAGATCTCGCCTTCAAGAAATGCCAATCGTAGACAGCCTTAAGTGACGGACGGGTTAATAAGAGAACGTGTGGGCATTGGAACCATTTTGTATCGTCTTCATTGGCATCCCTAGAGGACAGGGGCAGATTTACAAAGGTATTTTAAGAAACGGAACATTTCCTCGCCTACGGTGATCGCGTATCTCTGCAAGCATGTGGATATAATTTATACAGACCACCGACTTGAAATTATTTTGGTAAAATATTTTGGTAAAAAAATTACTCATTATTCCATCTCATGAAGGCTTTTATGAATTTGCAAGTTTTTATGAGTTATTTTAGTTCAGTAGACATGCGTCCGCCACGCTCGTTTATCTGATAAATGGACACTTTTCCCTCGGGACTGTCCTGTCTGAATAGATGGAGGATCTAAATTAAGAAGGATACCTCTGTGGAACTAATTCCAGTCTTCGTATTCAATATGCAGTAAATCGTGATCTCTTCACTGTCTCCTTGCTGTCATCTTGTGGCCACACACACCAAGACTTGCCAAGAGAGCGACAACTTCTAATGTGATTTAGACCAAGGGAGATCACTGGTGTATACCACGAGTGTTTGAATAAAGAAACCCGTTACTTGTATATGACAGCAAGGGGGATAACTGAACGTATCGCGGCTGAATCACTCCTTCGGGACGAGATGGTCTCCCTCCCATACATAACATGATGTCGTAATTGAATTATTTTACGGTGCTGTTGTATTAAATAATATTGATGGTGTTTAGTGAGCATAAACAGTGTGAAGATAACACCCATACACTGGCATAAGCATTACAATATTATAAATGAATTTCACAAACACTTTTACCACCGTTTTCCTTAGGCCTACTGTACCTTTACGCGTATTCAACCCAACATACTTTCCCCTCTAAGCCTATTAAACTGCATAAACTGAAAACCTAATCTCATTCAATCAAATTAAATCAACATGGAACACTTTCAATCACATTTCCTTCGCAAATGCTATATGGTATTTTTTCGTGTGTTCAGTCCTTCATAAATAGTTAATATAATATTGATATTTACAATAGCCGGGGAGGATATTGTTATTAAGATATTAACAACACAAACCTTTGTAAGCCGGAGATTGATTATTTGTATGGATGTGTCTTATTTCAATTACATAATTGCGCTGTACTCCCATAGGTCAGAGGAAGACATTATTTACGAACAGTTATTTTTTTTCGTCTTTATGTGATAAATGTTGCTGGATTTGAAAATGTCATTGTTAATTAGAACTGGTGTCGAGCCATTGCCCTGAAGAAAAAAATAAGTATTGGTGAGAAAAGGAAATCAAATATACATAATGGACTATGTACATAATATTATATGTTCAAGCTTAGTTATTGGAAAAACATTATTTATTCAAATAAGTACATCGTAAAGTCGTTGACAAGAGCGTGTAATCACCTATGAACATCTATGCAATATTACCAAAGCTATAGTTAGTTTCTATGTCTGTAGTCCGCTATCAAAGTCAATAATTCGAAGACACGAAAAAAAAGAGATGATAATTTCAAGAAAATAATCTACGTCAAAGTTTCGTTGTTGCAGAAGGCTGTGTCGCTTCCGGTTCCAACATCCGGGCATGTATTTCATCCACCGACCGCGAACCGCTACCATGCCTGTGTCTCGTATCCGGCTTACAACACGAACAGCAGTTCCGGCGGAAGCTGGGTATCATCAGCCACAGGGTCGGTGTCAGCGCCGCATTGGCGAACCCAATGTACACAGAAATCGTGCTCCAAGCTAAGTACTGTAACTCCGCCGGTAGAAGGAGTTTGCTGTTTGCTGGTAGACACATGAAAATAAAACACAGCGCCACCACGCTGCTGGCTGTCGTATGGACTCTCGGGTCCTCCCCAGCGCGTTCTTGAACGTACCTCCGCCTCAGTAAACATCGGATCAGGCAGTTGGCCCAACAGAACCCGAACACGAACGTAGCCGGAAGTAGGTACCCTATACAGCTGTAGATGTCCAGAACTATCATAGGAAGCGTGCACACGTCAATGGCTTTTCTCGTGATGATATGAATGACGGAAAACGGTGCCGTGAAGTAGAGGAACAGGACGAACCCGACGGCCAAGAACCAAGGGGAGATAATCATGAGCCAGCCTAGACAGCTGCTCGTCATGATCTGAGGGTACGTGAGGCTGAAGAACCTCTCGAACATGAGCATAAGGAAGAGGTACGTGAGAACGACCAGGATACAGAGGTCTGCGAGGTACCAAGCCACGCAGATGTCCGGGTTATAGGTCCAACTTGACTTGCCACTGAAGTAGGATTCGATGTGAAGAGGGATGACCAGGGTGCCCTGGAGCAGGTGCGCGATGGCGATGAACAGGATGTGTCTAAAGAAGAACCAGCGCCGCATCTTGCCGTCTTTCAGGATGCACAGGATGACGAACAGGTTCATGATGACGATGTACAGGGTGACGGCGATGCTGGCTCCAAGGAGGACCAGGTTGCCGATGTCGAGAGGACGCGGAGATGACGACGTTGATGACGTCTCCTCCAGCTCGAAGCCGTCGATGCCGTATCTGGAGGACATGATTCAGGGCGAGGACCGGATCTGGAATGGAAGGAACAATTCTTTGAGGAACGACTCAGCAACAGGAAATAAATGTCATTATTTTAGTTTTTATTTTATTATTATTTTGTTTAAAGACATACCATCACAGTTGATTGCGGTCTCGGGGCCTACGAGAAATTTCAGCTTGTAAAAACCCGTACACCCAGGAAATCACGCTGGCAACGAATTTATCCAAAATCGTAATAGATGGTTGTGTCTCGTAGTGGCTATGGGAATTTCATGAAAAGGTGCCTAGGAATGGAATATACAGTTATTATACCAAGACGGTATACCAATTACTTACTTATACAGTATACCATAGCCATGCAATTATTATTATTATTTAAAAAAATTAATTCAGAAAACCGGGATCCACGAAAAGCCAACTTAATATTTTCCGACACACATGCACGATAAGACTTTAAATGCGAATTGGTGTAGATATTACTATGCTACAAATGTCAAATGCCTACACGCAATGTGATACACTTAAAAGATGAATACTTAATACTAGTTTTGAAATGTCAAACGCCTACAAGACAATATGTAATAGACACATGCATTTATTTCCACTTATTTAACGCACATTGATATGTAATAGACACATGCATTTATTTCCACTTATTTAACGCACATTGATATGAAGCAATTAAATACGCCACTAGGAGTACAATGTCCTATAACGCCCGATGACATACAGAACACCTCTTAGGACTTTACTAGGATTTTGTTATCTTTTAATCACAGCGTATAGGAAGGGCGCTGCGTCGATGTGTCGTATTTTTATACATGACCTTCTACACGTCCTATTACATCTACGATCTGCTTAATTATTTAAATCCTGGAGCTCAAGCACTATTCCGTCGGTTTGGAATCGAGGTAGCGGTATCATGAGTATAACATAAGTGATATTAAGGATTTACATCTCACTCTCAAGTAACATTAGAAATGTTATAATATCATAGGCATAATATCACAGTTGTCATTTTGGACCGACTTGGAGTTTAAAATGTAAAGTACATGCTCTTAGCATACATATTCATATACTCGCTTTTATACCTCCGAATATCTTTTTACCGATGTATGTTAGGTAAAATTCCGTTGCAATTTACACTTCCTGTACAACTCGAATAAAATACCGTAAAGTCTCAAATTTCCTGCCTGAAAATCAATACATTTGTTTTGATTGCACACATACTTTTTACAACCGGTTACATATTCCACATGCCTCACTAGTATAGTTTTTGTATTAATGTTTATTAATTAGATACGACTCGTGCATATTAATAGGCCTATCCAGTGCTGAGTTAACTCCTATGAAAGTAGATATGTGTGCCTTGCTATTCAAACTGAAATTTTAGTTTTGCATAGGTATACTGTATAAGTAATATTAATGAATATGGAGCATGTAGTCCTACGTTTCTACTGTCAAGATTCTGACATCATTACTATTAGGACATGTACTACAATGTAGGAAGCTACAAGTATATCCCAATATTTAGCCATACCTTAATATTTAGCCATACCTCAATATTTAGATGTACATGCACATCTACCGTCTACACATCGATACTTTGCTTCGTATTAATCTATATACAGAAAATCTACATTATGACATTACATACACGGTTTCGTGTGAACTGCCACCGTTTGTACGCTGTTATTGATTACCTATATATAACTCTGTCATCTCCAATATTACTATGTGTTGCTTTCCTTCAAATGACGAAACAGCCTGTCGCGTGAGAACTGGAATCCATTTGTCAATATCGCCTTCCAAAATTGAAATCTTCCTCAAGGGACATGCGAGACCACTGGCAATTCTTTACGACATCTGACACACAATTTACGACATCTGGCACATACATTTACGACATCTGACACAGAACTTGTTACAAGAAGTCCATGCAATGTTATGGCACTGACGGGGGAAGGCCCGCTGGTGCGTTACCATAGTTACTGCATGGCGACCATTGCATATTCTGTTTACAAACACCGCATGCTACAGCCATTAAACGCGGGTTGTATCATGAGCGTATAATCGTCTAGGCTCTGATGAGAGAGACATGTTCGCCTAGCCGCAGTGTGCATTATCGATTGGAGCCAGTCTCCAAGATTCTGTGGTGCGCTGACCTTATTAACTAACGCTTCCACAAAATGGCGAAAGAACCAGAACGGAAAGCAACTACTGGCCCCCAATGTACATAACACAGTAATCCGAATAGCATTAACTCGCAGACGAGAGTAGATATATTGTAAAACAGGTGCAGTGGGTTATAGACAGGTACCGCGCAGGTATAGCGTTATCAGCTCAGCGAGTAATTGAATCACCAGACCATTGGAGCTTGAGAAGAGAAGGTCATTGCGGCAAGACTTACCTCGGATTACTCGAGCTGTAGCGGAATGTCGACGTCGATGTAGCTGCCCCTCCGCGACGCACGTCACTGCATGACTATTTCGTGCGGTCTGCTCGCGTCCTCGTCTGCTACCGACTCCACAGACGTCGTCGGACCCGCGCCGATCCTGCGAGCTCGCGTCGATGCGCCAACGACGGTTGACTGTGTGGACTCCGGGAAAGACCGACCGAACAGACCCCCGCTTACAATGACGTCCTAGGCTGGCGGGGACGAGACGAATCTCTACGCTATACTGTTAGTCCCCATAAATAATTAGTAGTGCTTACTAGATAATACAATCAGCCTTCGGAGACCGGATGTTCACTCGATAATATCAAAACCCTGCCTTCTGTGCAATAACCTACGTCTCAAGGCTGTCTCATTCACGTGGGTGTGGAGGTAGGGCAGGGGGTAGGTGGTAGGGTGGTTGGGTTGTTGGGTGGTTGGGTGGTTGGGTGGTTGGGTGGTTGGTTGGGTAAGGATTGCAAAACGTATACTAGTATATCATTCTGTACCTTCAATCATTTTAATTTGAAAGCAAATTGATTTGGAGGTGATAGTTTCCAATAATTCCTCAAACGAGTCGCACATAAATACTACTGGCCCCCGTTTCACGACGGCCTCCTAGTTAGCAGCTCCTAAAGTTATGATCCAGCTTATCACCTCCTAAGTTAGATGCCGAATTAAGAAGGGATATGACTTGTGACATAGTCGGGAAACACTTTAGGATGTGATAACTCGGGTTAGGAGTTCCTATCTAGTTAGGACACCGTCGTGAAACGTTGGCCTGGGAGGTAGGCTTGATCTTAGACTACTTAACCGTCGTTCTGGTCGATCTATATGGCAATACATTGCACACAAACACTCAGCCAGAACGTTTAGCACTGGTAGAACGAATAAAATACAAACTCGCACAGGTGTGTAGCATGTCCATTTCTAATACCACTGGCATAGGCCTACACAACACGTATACATGCACGTACATAAGCACCAAGACAATATACACAAAATATATTATAATGGAAACGATTACTATTCCATTCCAAATGATACTAATGGATACAAACATGATCTTTGTCAAAGACGTTAGAGTCAAATGTATTCCATTTTATATTTTTAGTAATGTACCAATTAATGTAAACATACATGCACAATAAATTCTTTAAAAAATTAAATACAATAAAATTTCATCAATGTCTGGAAAGGACTAAATGCAACATAGCCTCCATACGTCCATAAGAAAGGTGTACTCATTTACTCATTGACATACCACGTCTCCTATATATACTAGTACCTCGCAGTTTAAGGATTGATTTTTCTAAAGTCATTAGAGCCGGATCCCAGCCTTGAGTACCAAACTGTGGGACTTGCTGAACTGGTAATCAATCTGAACAGCGCTTGAGTGC
>JAVCKZ010093035.1:0-24786 GCA_034780755.1 Lepetodrilus elevatus | reverse complement strand
TTCACCATAATACAAAATACATGTTTATTGAACAAATTGTCCAATTCTAGGGGGGGCGCAAGCCGGGTGAGCCCCCCTTAAATCCGCCCCTGTGTATAGTTGATGTTAAACTTCATCATTATTTAGTTGGACATTTCCTTGGGCCACTTCCTGGTAGAAGTTTCAAGAATAAAATTCTTGTTGAAACGTGTTATCCTCAAGCGTGATTTGGTACAATCACCAGGACAGATGGCAGCTTTAATTAACACGAATTTCGCTAATTACATCGCTATTGAATCTGAAACTTCTACAGGAATATTATATTTCATAAAAGGCCAGTAATGCAAAATGCAAACAAAACCAAGGAATAATTACATTTGCAAACAAAATATGCTTTAAACAATTAACTGCAGAATATGAAATAATACATGATAAATCGTGCATAAATATATGTAATGTGATTAAAAAATGCACGGTGCTTAAACGACAATACACATTAAGATAGTTCATGCTCTACATTATATTCATACATAAGTGATCACTTGCTTCGCATAGATCGCAATAAATTATTTATTTACTAATACTTAACAGACAGAAGCCTGCTTGTCTCATAAATACTGAGGCTGTGTTACGTATATTCGTGTTAGGGAGAGGAGTATACCAATTGATGCAATTAATTTGTGTAACTAAATATTGTGTGGTTGGACTTCTAATTTTCTATTGCTAAGGACAATGAAGGAAATTACCTCTATTTGTTTTGTGGTACTAGTATTGATTGAAATATTCATTAAGTAATTAATAAGTCCCTTCACCGTCAGACCACTTAGTTCATTCATTTCTTGTGTATCTACCCGCGCGGAAGTATTGTACTGGTGTGACACGGCGACTTGGGAAAGAAGGTGTGAACAGTTGAAGAAGAAAAGAGTTCCAATAATTATGAATCGTCTTTTGATAGCCAAGCTCCTGCACCGGGTTCCTCTCCGAAATAATTCCAACGATTGCGATAGGGACGAGAAGGAGCACACCTTCAAAGAGACGCAGCTACTTTGTCTCCCTTTAGACCCCACGCAGGCTTACGCGCAAAACCGGAAGTGCACGTGCGACAAATTAACAATCTTTTGTCAACGTTGGTAATCCTGACATATTGCATTTCAAGTGAATCAGCTTTTAACGTAGGTTGCGAATTATCAGGATAACTTGAATCCGTTTGACGGCAGCGAAGTACTGTATTACTAGCCGGGCGGCATGCGCATGTTTTTCTTGTGTGAATGGGTCCTAGAGCCTGTTTACTTACACCGCGGGAGGCAGACGGTAGGACCGCAGCGGCGGTGCAGGATGCCTCTCAATTGGTGGATAAAGGTTTCACATTCCGTGCGGGACTATGATAAGACACCGAGTCGGCGCATTTCATTTGCCAGGAAGGTTTATATTCACGGAGAATTCTGCAGTATGGTTACAATAGAATACAAAGACACTATATATCTCTTGGGGCTCTAGTTTCAAATTAGAACCATGCTCTATAAATCCGCTTTTGTTGTACGTGGCAATAGAGCAAGTTAGTTCGTTGAGGGAACCTTTATCTCAAAGTGTGCTGTCCAGATCTTGTAAGCGCCATTTAATTATTTAATTTACTACGCTAATTTCATAAACATGTTCGGTAAAATATTTAGAAAACAACGCTGTCATCGATTGTTAAACAAAACATGCAAATCAAATGACGCAATGGCTGATGAAACCTGCTTCGTTTCAGGAATGGCGATCTTTTTCTAAATACTTCTTGCAATTTATGTCAATTTGGCAGCGTCAGTTGGAAAAGTAACAAACGTCACTCATTTAGTAACTCCAACAAAACACATTTGAAACGACAGGCATCGTGAAAAAAACTATCGCAAGCAAGGGACGAGGTGAACATAGCCAGCCAGATGGCCGCGTCCTGGTTCGCTAATTAGATAGTTGCAAATTTAATGAAAACTTAGTCCAGCACTTCACAGTCGGTCGGAGAGAGAGTGTGCTCGCTCGTGTCGCGGGAAGGAGCTCGCGACATTTCCCGGCATCCACCAGTCGGTGGGAGGTGTCTATTTGAATGGTTGTCTGCCCTTCATGACCTTGTCCTCTATAGCTTACGTAATCATTGTTGATGTGCACTCGCAAGCGATGTTCAGCTACCGGTATACAGTAACTTTTGAAGTTTTCTAACAATAGAGAGGTTGTATTGTTCTCAACGTCTATTATGATATAATATTAATTTAATTTGAGTGTGTGATATTTTATTTGGTAATAAACCTAATCTTATTCACTATTATGAACCTAAAATATCTTATTTTATTTGTTATTATAAATGTCAGTTATTTTAAGAAACTGGACACTCCTCGTAGTTTGAATTAATCCCTATTATGTTTATTTCAATATGATTATGCTCGAATAATTAAATGTCTATAATAATGTATTATAAGAAAATAACAATACTACTACTAATATTACGAGTTGTAAAGGGTGGACATTCCCCACCCGGGCGTTGAACACATTGGTGCGACTCAACCTCGCCAACTCGGCGTCCAGCGTCGGACCAACTCCTTGGAAACACCACGGTCTCCGGACAAGGTCCCTGTGTCCCCAGCATCGTATCCCGAGGTTCCAGCGGACCCCAGATGTGTACAGAACCAAGAAACAGATGGGACGCCTGAATCTGATTTTAGACAGCTGGAGTCTCGCCTAGCCCGAGATCTCGCGTTATTGTAATTCTAATTAAAGCGGTAATCTTCGATACGCCTGTAATTGTACCCTTGTAACACGAGAGCTACCAGGAGAATCCAGAGGCCAGTTATAATTGCTGACGAAATGGAATTATTCCCTTCAAATTCTACTACATATAGCCCTTTTGCATCATGGACACATTGGGCGTTGAGCCTTTAAATCCGGCCGATATAGTATCGGGGTTGGATAAAATCTTCTAATGTTCTTCAAATGATTGGGGAATCTTTCAGAGCGATGACCCTCCCGTTTTTAACGGTTCTGAGTATTATTTTCACCCCATTCTGTTCATCTCAAAGGCGTAAAGATAAATTATACTTTTACGGACATTAATGTCCCGTTATGCGTCTTGATAACGGACGACGTCATTTAAAATGACGTAAGAATAAATTAAGTTTTCATAATTATTGCTTTCAGTGTTCGATGATGATTTTATTTTCGAATTAGGACGCCGGATGCAAAACAGGGCGATTTCACGCTTCAGTATTATCCACGATGGGAGAATGATAGCCACGAACTAATTCTATTTCAATCTCACAGTCGTTATACTTTCCAACGGGGAATAGATAACGTTAGTTACGTAGTTCCGTCATGAGAAAATAACCGCTTTTACGGACCTGATAAAGGACGTTAGTCATTAGTACGTCTATTGTTCGCCTGAATAATAAACTAGCTGAGACATAAGGTGAACATGTCTGTATCAATCAAAGTCAATTATACAACAGAAACGTGACAAACGACTCGGATATATCAGTCACAAATAATCTATTTCGAATTTGAAGTGCCTCCGTAAATTTTGTACGAAACAGTAGCTGAGGTACGAAAGGTCATATGCTACGTCTGACTTGCCGCCATTTAAATATATGTACGTCGACCTTTAACCCGGCCTGTGAGCTTTAACAGGTGATTGATTGCGAATAAGTCATTAGTTTATTGGATCTAGATTCCCTACTGTAATATCCCATACTAGGGAAATTAGCCGTAGAAGGTGCCGGACTATTTTCTTGCGGCGTATTGATTTCCTGGGGTGTAATTGGTCAGGTGGGAGTAACAATCAAGCCCGCAGCTAACACCTCTTCCGCTTCGCTCTTAAACCTTCCACTGCTGAACTACATTTTGATTTCAAAGCAGACGTTACAATTACGGTACTGTCATTGATTTATTCTGACAATATACATGATAAATGTTTGTAATTCATTTAAAGGCCGGATCACATATTATTATTTTATGAGATAAATGTGCTGAACCTTCAATATGCTTAATTTTAATGCCGTAAGTTATTAGTGTTTTATTGTATTGCCAGTGCGTATGATCATGTCACATGGACGTATTTTTATTATTTATTTTTCCTTTGAGCTAAAACTATTATTACCTAGTTGTTTACCTCCCACAACACATTAAATAATTATTCTACCATTTTTATCTATTCCGATTAAACACACCATACTTATACTGTCCCCCTAAGGTAATCCATATACCAATCTTATCATAATCTGGTGAGATACTACGAATAATTACTAAAATATTAATAATTAATTTACTAAGGTAACAGTAATTAATTAGTAAGAATTTTATCGTCTTACCTCCTTCAGTTGGGTCGAGTCGTCTTGCCCGCCTGCCGTGTTTCGAGTTATTGTGGACAAACATGTTGTCCGATATCGCTAGGAGTGGTCCGTCTACAGCCACGTTTGTACATATCGAAACCTACAGAGAGAAAAAGAACACTATAATAATAACAATAAACTAAAAGTTATAATTAACTTTTACAAAATAACATAAATTATATAAATACATTTCCGTAAAGTCATATCATACGGAGTATTGGCAAATTAGAAAAAGAAATCCTACCGGGTACCCTTACTGCTAGTTTCATGAGATGACGAAGCTGTGGTACAATTAAACCGTTATTTAATCATTCAGAGAACGGGGATGAGGAGTGACCAGTTGCTATACTTAATGGAACTGGGTCGTTACGGTTATACCTGTGTAGGCGGAATAAATACATAATTAATTAATAGTAAACTGAAGCAGGAGTCCTCAAACTGCTCCTTATTATTCTCCGTGTTGTGATTTGGCCTATGGAGAATTAGAATGATGACATATTCCTATAAAGTACAATAAAGCAATTCAGCTGATGGTATATCCGGTACTAGGGTTATATCCTAAAAACGTTTCAATTTACAAACGAGATTATATCGATGATAATTTTAAAGCCGAAAATCGAAAAATATATTTTTTTTGCGCTTTAGCCAACCAGTGGATTTCCTGATTATATTGACAGAACTTGGTATGCTACGAATAATTAGCTCATTTTTTTTCTTCTTTCTGATGGTACAATCGAAGAATTATATCGCGTACACCATGTCAATGGGGGTTTAGCACTGGCTTCGTCTGTTCAATGAGCCATTGCAATTTCCGGATCCCCCTCATTTCAGAACTGTTTTAGTTAATGAAGTTCTAGCACAGTTCATGTACCATTGTAATACCGAAGGTTTTATGTCTTTGACCAGGTTTTTTTTAGTCCATACCGACCCTAACCCTGTTTTCATATCACGTCTCATTCAATAAACCTCGCACGATTGGGGAGCTGATGGAGTTTGTTGAAAGTGTGACAAGATCTAAAACATTTTGCATTTTCTTTATGGCCTGGCTGACCCGGTCTCAATTGACAATGAAGAGATAATCATTCGAAAGCAAATTTTTCCTAATAAT
Organism: Lepetodrilus elevatus; assembly: GCA_034780755.1. NCBI lineage: Eukaryota > Metazoa > Mollusca > Gastropoda > Lepetellida > Lepetodrilidae > Lepetodrilus > Lepetodrilus elevatus. Next base: position 19,344 of record JAVCKZ010093035.1, on the reverse strand, counting down.
CAATTTCGTATTACTCTTTGCTCTATAAACTTTTATAAAGCGGCGTTGCTTTGCCGAGAGGAAGACATTGATGTCGCTTCAATATCGTGTTCCGGGAGCGTCATTAGCTGTGGCGCTGACATCGCGCCTTGCTAAACAAACCCGTCGTTCCATTGTGCGGTACCAATGATCGGAAAATTATAGCCGTATTTCCAACACAAGTTGCACAAATATAAATTACTTGGATGCAGCTTCGCGAAACATCGTTTCCTTCCTGGCACAATAAAACCGCCTTAATAACATGGCGGTATAACGAGGCCATTGACTTAATTACTAGACGTTGTAGCGAAACCATTGGCTTTCAGGCCGTTATAAACTGATGTGTTTTCACTCGGCAATAAATATTTTATACGTTGTCCCTTCTGAAATACCCCTCCCCGCTTTTCTCGTCGATAATGTCCCTGTGTTTATTAGACAATAATCGCATGGTGGTATGTTGTTTATTGAATGCATTACTTCCGAATCGGTCAAGTAAACATGATGGTATATACTAGTAAACAGGATGATAATACGAATATACCCACAGCTGTCGTTAATAATACGAAGTGGGTTTATTTTGGTCTGAGAATGAGTAATTCGTGATTATTTTCCAACTACACACACACACATAAAAAACAGTAGACATGTCGAAAATTCATCATCAGAATTCGTTATTTCCATATTTGAATAAATATATTTGCTCAAAACATCATACAAAAGGTTGCTATTTCTTGCAGCATAAACCATAGTATTAACTCTTAGACAAACCGCGTATTGTATATTTGCCAATTAAGTTAACACATCGTTGAAATGAAATAGGCTTGGAAAATAATCGGAAGTATCGTGGACATGTATATCCAGATGATAACCAATCAGGATTGTGCATAAATACACCCCAGACCAGGGGTTCTTCAATGACACAGGCGCTTGCAAGCGGCGTACAAAACTGGCCACTGTCTCAAGAGTCGTACGAACCGTACATGGGACAGGAAACCAGTTAAACTAAACAGCGTACTCAGCCCTGTGCTGACTGAACGCACCCCTGGTCTATTCCAACTATACCACTAATACAAGAACAACGACTATACCACTGCAACGTGGATCTATAACCACTTACCTGAAATCGCCGCATATCACGGGGGTTCCCTGCGTTCTTCAAGCAATTCTGGTTGCATTTCATGAAGAATTTGAGGAAGAATCTGCAACATATAGAAAATAACATTTATGAATAATAATACGAAATCAGAAAAATGAATCCTGGAATTGGAGACAGCTAGGAATGATTCGAATTTAGAATCTCAAGAAGTGGCAAAGTTCCAATGGTGACATCCCTTGACATCCCAATGGTGGTAACCGTTCTAGTAAACTTCAATTTTCAAGGTATCATGATGTGACAATATCCCTGTTGACAATACAGAAAACAACACTATTATCCTCTTCCGAGCCGCCTCCAATAAACGAATATCAACATCCTCACCAAACCAATGTTCAGTACGTCAGCCATGTTCCTGTCCATGAACATAAACACCGGCCTCAATAAAATTTCGGGTGAGAAAAAAGTATGAAGTTTTTTTTCTAGGACTGGTCATATGTGCATCTTCCTCATCTTAACTCCTATGACTGTATGACGTTAGCTAGGATGCGTTTGGATGCGTTAGGATGCTAAATAAGGCTACCGGTGCTTTTGTTTGGGAACATATCCCTGGTTGTCTCTTGAGAGTCACAGTAGCAAATTGATCAGGCTTGCCGACATGGCAGCAAACAAGTGCGGCGTCCCAACAGGGATGGAGAGAGAGACATTAACAGACGCTATCCTCTGAAGACATTATGCGTAAAAGCTTATTTGAATTAAAGTATCACGCTACAGCCTTTGATTGTTGTTGCCTTTTTGTTTAAATAAACTCAATCTTTTTTCCGCTTGATTTTTATTTTGTATACGTGAGTGATTCCACTTTTTTATTTATTTGACGATTCAAAAGATACTGTATTCCTAATGACATATTTTAGTATCATGTTTAAAATCACCATGGGATATGGTGTTGGATGGTTGTGGGGGTGTATCTGTCTGTGTGTGTGTGCGCGTGTGCGTGTGTGTGTAAGGGGGGGGGCATCATTCACGTTAAGCTTATAATAAACAGTGATACACGAACATCGTGTAAACACATTATATCCCACCGCAATTTTCCTGATAATTTTACTAGACCAACTCTGAATCTAGCCATGCGTTGCGAATTGGATCGAGAGTAATGCATCAAAAATGCAGCCATTCAGTCATTAGATCGGCTATAGCGTATTTCGGAGCTTGACAGAACGCGCCATAGGGTTCTCAGTTTTGATGGGATATGATTAATTGATGAAAAATCATCGTAAATATTTAATGAAGCAAGGGATGCAGCTTTGATCATAGTATTAGTTCTACCGTCGAGTCGAGAGCATTGCCGCAGATTGCCATCAATGTTGCCACCGTCCAGCTCGGCAATAATCCACCCCAATCACATCTGAAAGGCTTGTCCTAAAAACTGTTACGGGGATTTTCAATACGATCTTGTCTTTCCTTGTGTCATGTTTCGGAATTAACGCTTTTATGGCGTAGTGTTTCCGAATCGTTCGGCATGGCGTGTCCTAGCGATTTACTCCATTACATAGACCAGGCGCCGTCGACTTGACACTGCCCGGATGTAAACACGTTGTATATATATATGTGTAACAGGAATTCGGTCACGAAAGCGAAACGCTATCGGATGAGTTTCCGATCACTGGTTCGGTTGTCAAGTTTTAACGGTTATATATGCACACATGGGAATGGCCAGAACAATGAATTAGGTCCACTTACCTATAAACAATTACTCAGAAATGGTCATGCTCTGATAATGCTGATTTAGATCGTATTATACACAGAGAATAATTATACCTTAGTCAAGTATAAAGTGACAGACGAACTCTTATACGATTATTACCACATGGGCTTTTATAGTATCATTTTGGGTAATTAGCAAGTGCGTATTCGTATAATATTTTGGAGAATAATGAATGAAATAGTAAACTTATGTAGGAATGACTGAATGATGTTACTGAAATAGTATAGCTTCGTGACACAATGACCATATGGGTTAATTACATGTAATACCTGTAAACAGATACATTTGATAAAGGAATAGACGCAGGGATGAGTCACATGTACCTACACATAGTAATTCATAATGAAATAATTGATAAACCAACACTACCGTATTACATGTATTTACCATTCGAAATTTCTAACGCTATGCTTGAAACAAAATGATAATTTTATGTCATGCTACAGCATGGACATATGACAATATGATTTTTATATATCATTTTTAGTTGCTAATAGTAAAACCAAATACTGCAATGTGACAACTTATTTCAAGTATAAATTCAATGTTGTTAAGGAATATTACCATTGAACAAGAATAGGACAAATAATTGTTTTACATATACAGATTGCTAATAATACCCCCAAACAAAGGAATATATGAGAACATTACTTTACACATAATTATGTATAAATTAAACACTGCTAATACCCACCCATCGCAAAGAAATTCGACAAAAAATAGTTTGCACATAACTTCAGAATTTTTAAATCAACCAGTTGCATAGAACTATGACAAACGAATATGACACATTATTATACCTACACGTATTACTTCAATATTGTGAAACAGAACCGACTCAAAGCAATATTAAAAAAGAGTTTGCACATAACTTCAACATTATTAAAGTAACCCATGGCAAAGGAATATGACAAATTATTCTACTCATAACCTCATAATTGTTAAAGACACCAATTGCGATGGAATATGACAATTGAATAATTATGAAAAAGTTATTTTATATATAACTTTAACATTGTTATAAAGCCACCCATTACGAAGGAATATGACAAATTATATCACACATAACTTTAACATTGTCCAAGCCACCCATTTTGAAGGAATATGAAAAAGGAATATGAAAAATTATTTTACACATATCTTCAACATTATTACATTGTTAAAACCACCCATTTCCAAGGAATATGAAAATGGATTATGGCAAATAATCTTACACATAGCTTCAATATTGTTAAAGCTAACCATTACGAAGGAATATGATAACTTATATTACACTTATCTTCAACATTATTACATTGTTAAAACCACCCATTACGAATTAATATGACAATGGAATAATTATGGCAAGTAACCTTACTCATAACATTAACAGTTTTCAAGCTACCCATTTTGAAGGAATGTGATAAAATAATATGGCAAACTATTTCACACATATCTTCAACATTATTACGTTGTTAAAAACACCCATTATGAAGGAATACGACGAAGGATACGACGGAATATGACAAAGGAATATGACAACTTATTTTACACAAATCTTCAACGTTGGCTTGCTATAACCAGCCAACTACTATACATGCTCTTTCACATTCCGAACCAACGCTTGATAAATTATTCAGAGTTCTTCACGAGCGCCCGGGGAGTGCGAGTGCCAGTTAATTACTAGTCTTAATCAAGTGATATACACAAGCTAGAGTCCGACTGTTATAAGAGTCGTGTTTATACACCCGCTCTTTGTTGCCAATCTCCAGAGAATTCGGATAGTTTCGCACTTGTTTACATTGTTTCCCGAGTCGTTATGTTCGATCTTTCACAGCCTAATGTATAGTAGATATGCGAAGTACATGTGAAAGGATTTTGAAATCGATATGTAATTGAGAGTTGGTCTTTTAGAATAAAGATAAGTGCTGAACTATATTTTACTTAGTGTTAACTGTATAATTTATTTAAGTGTTTAGTTATTTAAAAACTTTGGGATATATTAAGTGTAAATAAATAAATAAATGGTTAACTGACATGTAATATGACAGAATGTATCGGCTGTGCAGATGTGGATACGAGGTGTGATGTGGACCGACACTATTAAATAAATAAGGAAATTATTTAGTAAGGGGTCAGTCTTATTAACAAGAATAAATTTGACTTTTAAACTATTCGGCTGCCAGTAGATTTCTACGGTAAATGAAAGTTAAAGTGTGGTCCTATCGCTCTGTATTTCAAAGAAAATCAAACCTGAAACCAAATACAGCGAGCCTACGTTTAAAGGACCTTTGCTGACCGTCCATTATTATTGATTTGTTTTTGGAAAGCAGTCGGCATAAAATTCTAGGTTTGTCCGCCCACTGACCGACTAATGATGCTGTACATCCGGAATCTGCTAAAAGGTTTTCCTGGCAACTAATTATACATGTTTATTTATATTGCAAAGAAGGCGAACAACAGACAGCTTTGATGAAACTGTCTAATGAGCAACAAATGTCTTTCGATTGAAAAATTCCAACACCTGTGTGAGCATATAATATAAAGTTCAATTCAGCATTTCTACGACATGGTGACCATTTCGGATCTAACAGAGGTAATTGAAATGACAAAAATTCTAAAATTACTATCGCGAAGACCACATCAGACGTAATGTAATCAACTCTTCAAATTTGTTTATCAGGGGAATTAAATCGTGTCGCAAACAAATTGGTCCTAAATAATAGATTTAAAGAGAGTTTATCAACAGCGGCAGTTTTGCCCAGGTTGTTGTTGGATTCCTGTGACGACACCGACGCTCCCCGGAGTGTGCGAATCAAAGACACCCTTGTTCTGGAATTGAGTAAGACTTTGCCCCTGGGGAGGGGCCTCGGTGTCTAGGGCGGCGGGAGGGGGGTCAGTAAAATGTTCGTGATTGCTTGTATCCATCTGCACTGGAAAGCGTTCTGGAAACATGATTAGCGCGCACAGGTGATGAACTCCGAGGGTAGCAGGTTGAGGGGTTCGCGTGAGGCGTGATTCCCCCGGGGAGCGCCAATAGTGGTTACGCAACGCGGGCCAAGGGGTGCCGGGGATCGAGTCCGAACTAACGTATACACCACACAGGGGGATACCATTTAGCGATGGATACATCACAATCGGGGAGTATCAGCCAACAAACAGATTTGTAAACGTACTCAATGTCTTCTTATCGTGAGATCAATTGGGGCGCAGTATGGGGGGCGAGATAGCTGAGAGCAGATTTGGCTACGGAACCAGAATGTTGTAGTACTCCTGGTGAGAGACCAGACAAATTGATCCCCTGACGTGAATTAGTTAATTAAAGTGCTACCACTTGTAACATTGTAGCCACTGTTTCGCAACTATTTCGCTTAAAACCAACGTAAATGATGCGATAATATGGCATTGAGCTTACACCAAACAACACATGTAACAACCACTTTTCAGACAGACAGACAGATGGTTTATCTAATCTTGTATGCACCACATTAAGAGAACAATATACTTAAATATGGTATTATGGTATGTACGAGCGATTCGTTAAGAAATAATCTGTCAATTTGAATTACCAATTTGACAATCTGAATAATGTTTAAAGTGAGTCTTCATGATATAAATGTTATACATTATTCTGAGAATTTAATACTAGTATATACAATCACTTTGCAAAATATCAACATCGTATGTCGTTTAATTATGTGCGACACAAAATACGTATTGGGTGTTCACACGAACTGAAATTTTAATAAACAGTGCATTAAAAATAGAATGTAAATGCATTACGCTAAAAATAGTTCTGTTGTAAATATGACGTCCCATTGTTACTCCTTCTCGGTGTTTTCCGGTCGGTCGAAGGGATGAGCATATGGGAAGCGTCCGTACTCAGGCAGAAACATTGGAAATGGGCTAATTTGCGCGATTCCATTCAAATGACTGACCTCTGACACAGACTTCGCCAGACACGAGACGGAGAATGACTTATGTTGCAAATGGCGGGGTCATATTTAATAAGGCTCTTATCAGTCGTCCAGTCAATATTATCAACAATAGCCGGATCGAGAACGGGGGGAGATTTGGCAGACTGGTTCTTGTCCGTGGCGCAAGCCGCTCGCTGATACATTAATTTGATTCTATCGGAGCAAGTGTTCACTCGGTGTTCATGGACTTTGGGACAGAGTGAAAAGGATCGAGCAATGGAGGTCCTTCAATCAAGGGATTCGCGAAGCAACGGTCTTCGGGATTGCAGAGGTCATCAGCGCAAGAAGGTCCCGATTTTTGAGGCCTAGGATAACTCGTCTTGATAACCCAGCTCGGTTACGACGAACTTTCATTTCCGCTACTGGATTCTTATCAGGGATGAGCGTGCATGATATGTCCGCCAGCTCCAAAATAAAGACATTTTTCCTGGAATATTAATGTATTATATCAATTAAAATGTTCCCTTTATCGCTTGTAATTGGGCATGAAACACTCTGGCAATTTCAGACCGTTGTCTTTGTGTTTCCAATCGTCTGTTCGGCGTTCATTGAGCGGACAGCCGAAACGTTTTGCAGGAAATTGGCTGGGAAACTGGCGAAGACGTGGAAATGGCACATACGATGGGAAGAAGACTTTGGTTTTTATCGTGTGGGTCACACCACTAGGCTTCGTTAATTATGCATTAGAACGCTGAGCAAATCCACTTGTAGTGTAGTCAATGAAAACAAAGGGCTACATCTCCAAACACAGAGATAAAAGGAAGCAACATTTACTACCGTACTGTTAGAATTACAACGGCGCTGATCGCTAGGACGCGAACTAAAACCCACGGCAATTGACAATGTTAGATTGTGTTATTTTTATGCATTCTTACCATGTGGTACTTTCAATTCCTGTTTGTCTTGCTGTATTATATCCCACCTTTTACTCACAACTATAATAACGTATTTGTCTGGAATTCAGTGCATATACACAATGTCATGCACAAACCCATACAACCAAAACAAACACTTCCACAGAGATTACTGCTGTTATAAACACAAATGTAATAGTCGAGTTATTATGTACCTGGCCCTTACAACCGGCGTCATCAAAACAAGCACCAAACCTGGCTATTGTTGTCAAATAGATTACCAAAGGCATGTAATGAAGAGTAGAGTATAGATTAACTAATTACATTAATTTTTAATGCATTTCTCACGATGACGGATATTTTCCAATTGGCTTTATAAGATTACTACAGGATCATCTTCAAGTATTTAACCACGGATAGCGTTCTTACAGTACACGTTAAGGTATTATTGATAGTGAAAATTATTCCCTTGGTAGCCAGACTGCCATTTTAACGATTGCAGCGGTCTGATTGCATGTTCATTTACCATATCTCGACCAAACACAATAGCACTGTCAATGCAAACAATTCAGCAGAGTCGAACCAAGAATTCGATAAAACCCAGTTTCACAAACGTACAACGTACTCGCGTTGCAATGCCAATGGAGTTTTTGTAATTAGCAAATTGGAATCTGAGACCCATCTAACAACGCAAACAATTCTACCCGAAACAGTCGGAACAGAGTGGTTTGTATCGTCGGGGATTCGTATTATCGGGATTAAATGTCGCACGCAGACACGCAAAAATCTACAAAATGGTATAGGTTTGCATCAAGCACATTTCACGGTGCGGTACAGTGCTCTATTAGATGACCGCCATTTCTTCATGCCTGATTGGTCCCCAGCACTGGTGTCCGCCAATACCAATAACTTGAAAATATGGTTTAATCAGAGTACACCATATGCCAATCATACTAGTGTTGAATTACAAAGGGCTAGTGTTCTAATAAAGCGGCGAGTTGAAAAGAACTGTCAAGTGAAATCGACAATAAATCCAGGAAATTCATTAGATAATTACTCGTCGATTCTCCCATTATTATCATAGAGGCGGTGGATAAATTATATTACATCTTCATACGAAGAGTCGTGATTGATAATGGAGATATCGGTTGTATTCCTCGGAATACTATCCACTACCTAGAACGCTAATAACATAATTGTTTTTAGGGTTTATCGCTAACGATGACAACGTTGTGATGGGAAACGATAAAAGCTATTTACTATGGCAACATGTCATTACGCAATTGGATTGGAATGACACCGAAGAGCAGGTGCCGTTCTATGAATAATTTTACTGAGTGTAAATACGAACAATGCAATGAGGATTGCGCTACCTGCTACCGCAATATCGGGATGGGTTATATAAAGCCATCAACACGGTGTAAACCATTAAATTACACCGGATCCGATTTGGCAACAAAAGCGTCATGAAAAATGCAAATTTCATCCACAAAGGGGTAAAATTGCAAGAAATCTGTTGCAGTTAACTAATTTGCGATGTCTTGGAAAGTCTAAATCTCCTTGTCGGTGTAAAATTGGTCCCAATTCTCACAGTGCGTTGAAAACGAATCGGGTTACAATCCTCCGGAGCACCAGCCCAACAACGTTGATAACAAATTACTGCCACATAATATTGTTGTAATAACAACTCAGGGGAACTTGGGAGATATAATTCTTCTTCGCGGGGCTTCGACTAGTAGATAGAGCCAAGTCCCAAGGGGGCGGGGCTTAAGTAGCACAAATAAGTCGTTTGAGGGCTGGTGATTTACCGAACGCGTGGAGGAAGAGGAAGAGGGGAAGGAAGGTCTGACGTCTGAGCCACACGGAACTCCGGCAAGAGCTATTGAGCTACGCGTTCGGCTGTGTAATTGCAAGCAACGACTTCAGGTGGTCAAAAGCGACGTGCAAATTGACACTGTCTTCACGTGCCGAATGCAAAGTGGCTCTAATGCAAACCGGTTGCAACAGACAATATAGAACCAGTAATTTAAACACATCTAAGCCGAGGAGAAGCTTTAAAGCCATGGCGCGGTATCCGAGCGTTTAAATGACTTTGGTTCGATCGGTAACCCGCTAAATGGAATCCATCGCCTTCAAAAGCGACTCCTCACGACGCGAGACATTTCTCTAGAGGGTATCCATACTGTACTTCAGTGTACAGATTTCCTCAAGCTCTGGTGTTGATTTGGATTAAATTGAATGATTTCTAATTTGCAAACAATGCGTTTTTGGTCTATAATTATAATGGGAATGATGGAACAGATACCTTTACACATTATTTCCGTTATATAGCCACTTATTAGTTATGGATGCTGTTTTTGAATTGATTTCTGATGGATGATGGTCTTGATGATGATGCGTATGATGATGATCATGAAGATTGAAAGGTCAAGATTGTAAAGAGAATATGGGACTCTTGAGGAACATCTCTATTGCCAAGATGTTTATAATAAGACACCCAACTATATTGTCATCATTACCACCATTCCCATCATCACCATCCTCATCATCATCACTACTACTACCACCATCCTCTTCATCACCACCACCACCACCACATTACCACCAACATCATCAACAACACAACCACCATCACCAATACCATAATCATCATATCAGCATCATCATCACCATCCCTATTATCACCACCACCATTCTCCTCCTCACCACCACCACCATCCACCTCCTCATCACCACCACCCAAACAAAGATTGACCATTGTCCCAATCTAAAACGAACGTTGTCCTTTTATTTTCAGAGGTTTTAAGTATCCGCGAGACTATGCCTAGACAGATGGTGTGAGTGATTCTTCTGCCGAGTTTTCACATAAAAGAAACACTTTGGCGAGGCCAGAATGAAAGTGGGAGCCGCGAGTGGAGGTAATTTACTGCTATAGACCCAAATCTTGCGGGCAGTAAATGCTCCGGTATCGCGCTTCACTAATGTGTTCTTGTGTCACAAGCTTCAGATGAAGCCATCACGGCGGCCATATTGCCAACCGAGACGTTCTGATTGCAAACCTGCAAATTAGCCGAATTAATGAATTAATCAGTCGGTGGCCCTGATGAAGTGGAAAACAGGCCGAATTTTCTGACCTTTCGCTCGGCGCCGGAAATAAGAGCAGATTAAATCCGTCTGGAGATGGCCATCAAATTTTGACGAAATTTACTGCGTGTTTATCGGAGGTAACCGGAACTGGAACTATCTCCGAAAGAAGAAGAGCATACGCCTCTTCAAATGACGAAGGACAACAACTATTGTATTTGAATAGAAGTATGGATTTTTTCTTTGAACGACAGATAAATATATCCCTATGATACTGGAGAAAAAAAGAACTCGAACCGTAATCATGATGATCCAGCACGCTATCTGCTAGCCTACTGCTGCAGCTAGGACACGGTCAAGACTTACAGGTCACAGGTGGCAGTGTATTTATTGGTAACACTGGACGTCCTGGTTCATACTCTATCATTTGCATACTCTTTGACGGTTCTCGGTGTCCACGCCTTGCTTGAACTCTCAGAATCCTTGCTGTAGACCGAGTGAAAAGACAGAGGGTGGTTCTCATTGTGTAACCCTTCAAACCCAGTGTGTGTCTCGCTTCCTGGGAAACTCGACAAGACGACATGATCTTGTATCAAACGAGCAATTTGAGGAGTTTATAAACAAACACTGGTGTTGATGTCACCACAGCAGGTTCCATATCGCCGCCATACCTTTCTAATTAGCCTCCCTCAGTGGCCGGTGCGTCTATTCAGATACAACCCGCCTGGGAATATGCGCTTTCGGGACCCGCTCCGTCGTAACCGTGAAATGTATACGTTCTGTGCGTGTTTACAATGGCTTGCCCCATGTGTGGAGAAATAATATATTAGTGTTCTTGTAATGCTAAAACTCAGATCGATAGACCTTTGCGTGGTGGAGGTGTGTGCATGTCTTATATGGGGGGCAGCAGCAGTGGATTCACCGTCCTTTACGTGTCTAGACCATTTAAAAAGCTCCGTATGCCATTTCCCCTCCGTATACACACACAATCTCGGTGAGAGCGAAAACTGGTATCGGTGGATTTAGAGAGGGAATTGGGCACAACTCTCGGAGGGGTTGGGATAAAGTTATCACAGACCAAAGTACACTATTCAATAGCATTTTGTGCTCATTACAGTAAGGGCCCCTGTGGGGATGCGTTTGATTGGCTAATCTGATCAAGTCCTCAGTTTGCTTGTTCAATTGCGCATCCATTCGCCTGTTGTCCAAGAGCCCTCCCGAGACGGTGTTAAGCCCCGAGCTCTGTCGCGGGCGTTTGTACACACACCGATTATCTTCTACTACATTCTATCTATCAAAATTTAATCAATGAATTGCGCTAGTAAGAACGCCGCGAGAGAAAAATGCACGGATCGGAAGTGAAGGAAAGTTATAATGTGAAAGCGAGGCTGCACGAACGTTGGGGTCCGTGGGATGTCCATATATATTATTGGCATTACCTGTGTCATTCAATTATTTAGACGTATTCTCGCAACTATTAATAATTGTTCTTGGATGAAAATATCATTTATTTAAGTTCAATTTCATGGCTGGATACACGTAGGAACAATTATAAAAAACAATTGCTTACTTATTTCTCACATTTTGACTTTACTATTTATTGGATATTATCAAATTCACAGAAATGTTGTCCTATTTCAATATTGAAATTCATTTTTTTTGGAATGCATATAAATAAAATTTCCTATATGAAATGGTTACGCATTGTTACCCATTGTTACAGGGAAATTACTTTAGGAATTTCAGAAAGACATTTCAAATTATTCTATTATCTTCTTGATGGAATATCACCACCAGACTTCATCGTCAGCGTCAGATTAATTTGACGTGTAAAAACTCATCGGGAACATATTAATTTGGTGTTGAAAAACCGTTCTCTGTTCCCCGTTCACGAACCGAATTACCCCGATGTATGGAAATGCTGTCACGTGACATCTATGCTACGCCACAGTACTAGCAATAATACGCGTATCGATCCGACGCGTCATAAATAAATAACAGTACTATAGCGAGATGCACATATACAATAAGTGCAGCGACTTTTCCCAAAAATGGCACCGTCTCCCGAGGGAGACTATTCCCCGATTGATTCTCGGTCCCGGAAGCTCGGATAGTGGGCTGGATTTGACCGCGTTTGCGTACGGGCCGATTGCGGACGCGCGAGTGGGGACCAGGGGGAGCCAGGAGGGTGATAATTCTAACAACATAACTCGCCTGTATACAAATAATAAAATGATGAAATGCCACGTCCAATTAAGGTGGAAGCTAGATACCGTGCTCAAGCATATGGCTTAAAATAAATAAACAAAAGTCCGATTTGGGAAAGACCTTCCACAGGGGGCGTAATAATTATTAGACGATTGTCCCATAACTTTACGTAGGTGGTACTTTATATATGAGATAAATGTTTGTAAATAGGTAGAAATATTGTTGGAAAGTAATTTTAGATATCTAATAAATATTGTTCGAAAATAAATGTATGATATTTTGGGGTGGTTGGATGGAGGTTGGGATGATTGGGTAGGGGTGGACTTGCAGTAAAATAAAAGAAAATAATGATAGTATACTATGCATATCTTGTCACGTTGATAACTCTAACATTATAGTTCACTTATTACTTATAGAATTTGAAGATGAAGGCGTAAAATCGCATATTATTCACTATGAATGTGTTTAAAGTTCCAGAAAGTCATATCAATAATCAATGACAATGTGCTTATCCTTCAAATAGGCCTACTATTCTCTTGCGCTAAAGGCACATTCCAAGTTGAATTACATACACATAAAATATTAACTCCCCCTCACAATGGTTATTTCTAAATTACAATAATCGCCCACAGATGCTTAGACACTCTACGCTCTCGGGTATCGGGGAAAAAGGTCTGACATCGTTTACGATTTTCGCGCCCAGGCAAAACAACTTCCAAATACCTCGGTTCTAAACAAAATGGCGCCCGGCCATGTTTTTTTTCACATCTTGGACACTTGTCTCTGTTTTTCCATCTTATCCAGACACGATGTCGCTAACATTCGATACCCTTTTGTTACATCGAGATGAGAACCAGCTTTCTTCTGCGATACACGAAGGAACACAGCTTATCTCCATTCCTGAGCTAAACTCTTTCCAGATCATGGAAAGCCAGCATTTTGAGCCTCAGTTTCGTAGGCGGGGAATTGTTCAATTTGAATTCGCGTGTTACTCAACATGACTCAGTGTGCTTTGATGCTAAATATTTGTGGCTTTTGTGTCTTTGAAGATCATACTGAGAGCATTAATGTTGTTTGCAGTCGTGCCACCTGCTATCGTTTCTATGTGTTAGTGAATTAACTATCTATCACTATCTGAATGGATGTCTATGTATATCGTGCTTATGCTGTCTTATAACTACTGTAGCAATCTCAAAAATATAATAATAATAATAATAATAATAATAATACTATTAGTAATAGCGATACTACTACTACTACTACTACTACTACTACTACTACTACTACTACTACTACTACTACTACTACCACCGCCAATACTACTACTACTACTACTACTACTACTACCACTACTCCTAATAATAAATAATACTCAAATATTTATAATTATTTTAATGTCAAAACTTGCAGAATTCTTAACTATTGCTAGACCTCAATTTTAAGGAACCAATCAATTTATACATTTGCTGCAATATTATTAACCAGTATGCTGAAAACACAACATGTTATTGAGAGTGTTAAGTTTCCTTATATTCAAATACTGCCATAACGGCTTATTACAATAAAAGACAATACCAGCGCGCCGCTCGGAGATTATTAATCGCTGACCGATGTTCAATATTGTCTCCACTTAACGTTTCATTTTATTTTCTCGGGATCAATCCAGCGAAATTAACAGAATTCCAAACGTTTAACAGAGCTCATAATTAATCGATATTATCTTTGACACATAGGCTCAGCATTGGCCTCGTCTCATCAAAGCTCCGTAAATGGTTTTGAGTTTGATGAGAAGGAGTATAACACTGGGCTGGTCTAATGAACAAACACATCACGTATAGCGCTGCTTTTAAGGACGTGGTGGGTGGAAATGCTCGTTGAAACCCCGCCATGAAAACGTTGCGCTTGCCAGATGTTCCACTATATAATACTGATCTTCGATTGACATTTTATCAGTTATTTCAGAGTTCTTTTTAAAAATCTGCCACGTGCAAAGTATAGACAGTATTTATTTACTTAACCGGTAAAAATCTTAATTGAATAACGTACCGTAGCTCCATTAAGGTTTATCTTTACCTGTTCTGCGTCTGCGCAGTGGAGCAGCATTCAGTGAAGCAAATAAGCAAACATTGCTATATAGTTATTTCTATGCGAATTTTCTCGGTGTTTAGTTTCACCGGTCGATTTCCAGGCAAATGTTTCCGTTCCGTGGCCCGAAAATGCAATTTATTGGCTATCAATCCTAGATATAATTCCCAGCTATGAAGACTGTTCGAGCGTGCATGGTAACAATTAAATGAACAGTGCACATGGACATCCTAAAAAAACATAACACTGCAAATTTTGTTTTATCGCGTATAAATGTAATTTAGCGATAACGGTGGGTTGTTTCGTGTTACGTACAGTAGCTGAAGGCAATGTGATTGCTCTGCGGTTTTTTTCTATTTTATGTTTTCTCGTACTTTCTCCGTTATATATGAACCTACACAAACTGTGATCAATAACAGAAACAGGTCTATAGTATGAAGTGTTGAGAACAATTTCAACAATGCATGGCTTGATCGCTAGACTACACACACTGTGACTCTTGGGTTAAATATTCGGCGTTGATGACAGTTCTTCCAAAGAAATACATTCTACGCCAGTATCTGACATGAATTATTACTGATTTGACAGGTGTGGATGTTCAAGAAAAAGTCTTGGAATTGTATATTCAAGTGTTATATCTAAACATAATCGATATTTATAAAATACAATAAAATGCTGGGACGGAATATAAACATAATGTGGAATTTTTGAAAACACATTAGTAAGTAGGCCTATACTAAGTAATATTAATCACAGCAAAAAAAGTGTGTTCTGTTAGGACACCTAATGGGTATGCCCCAAAGTAAACCAGGACACCTGCGATGAAAGTGTCCTGCCATGAACCTGAAACAGGACACCTACCTTTCTTTATGGGAATGTAAGGAATATTGTTAGATAATAATATCAATATGTATATTTACTTATTTTATTATTATTATTATTGATGTTGTTACCGTTATTATAGTATTTGTTATTGTTGTTTTTGCTGTTGTTTTTATTAGTAATAATACAAATAGTGGTAACACTAAAATCCCCTAACATTGAATTTACAGTTATCTCGGACAGGAGTAAGATATGGTTCATAATTTCATTCAATATTTTTCACTGTGTCACACTAGACAGATGTACCAATTCCTGAGATCTTCACCTGACCTCTGACCTATGTCACACATACACCATAAATTACCACAACCATACTACCACCTCTCGAAGCTTCTCACCGATTCAAGAATACAAACGATAAATGTCCTGCGATATTCATTTCCCAGTTTCCTCAGTTCCATTCCTCCCCCCTCTCCCCACACTCTCCCCTCCCTCTCCCCCAACGTCAAACTCAACAAAGAAATGCCAATCTTCCTAAAACTACCATCTGGTTCAACCAATAAATTCATTTGACATTTTTCGACCATATTGGCCCGGCCAAGAATTGACTGGCGCTCTCTCGATGTCGATCCCACGGCTTGGCACTATTAATGAAGACGACCCTGCTACGCCGTTAGCTCGGCGTTCGTTGTATGATGGCAATCACATATTTGACTCAGCACTTAACATTTAAATGAATATATTTACTCTAACTTCAGAGGGATCGCGTTCCCTTAAATCACTACAAATGACGCGGCGAGGTGATAAATTCATTACTATAATCTATAATGTAGGTGGTAAAAATAGGGTGATGGCTTCAAAGAGTTGACATGCCAAAATAGTGTTTTTTGGGAAAATTTAATATATGTTCTTGGCAGTTTATGTTGTATTGAGAGCTAATGGTGAAGGAAATACTGAATATGAACGAATGGTAAAACAAAATAGATTTGTAATTTGAGAATTAGGCAGTTTATGTTGTCTTGAGGGGGTGATGATGAAGGAAATACTGAATATAAACAAATTGTGAGAGAATAACTAGCTTTGTAATTTGAGAAGTATCCATAGGATACATGACATAGCCAGAAGTATTTAAATAGTTATACATATGCTTGTAGATGAAATAATACAAAGGTACGGCAACAGTTACGTGTCCTGTTCTAGGATTCTAACCGAATGACACTTCCACCTCGGATGTCCTGGTATATTGTTGAGCCTCCACGTTCTGGTCCGGACACCTAACCTTTCTTTTAAAATATCCTTGTGTGGTAGTGGGGAGGAAAGATAGCTAGATGGATAAACAGATAGAGATAGAGATATAGATAGACAGAGACAGAGAGAGAGAGAGGGAGCGAGAGAGAGGGAGGGAGGGAGGGAAGAGATTATACTGAGTGCAACAAAGTCATGTTAAAGATTTCCCTTTCACGACAAATAATAAACCCATCCACGTATATTTTTCAATTTACGGCCATTGTCTGCTAAACATAAAGCGGCTGCCTGTACGGTGTAAAATACTGCCATGCACCTTGTAAAATACTGCCACATTGTAAAATACTGCCACCTTCATCTGGAAATTACCTCCAGCTTGCGAGAGCGGTGATAAAAATCAGTCAAAGTCAGTATGATATAAAAGCGATCCGCGTGCAAATCAGCAAGCAGATATCGCCCAATAAAGAAATTAGACTTTCTCCGAGCCGAACGCGGACGATTTAGAAGACAATTACGAGCGGCAATGTGATCCGCGCTAGGAAATATCTCATCGACTAGGACCTGGGTCTTGCTGTCCTTTGGCTGGACGGTTTCAACTGACCATATTACGTGTCAATATATGTCAATCATTCGATAACGCACTAAAATTGAGCATTCAATGTTCTAGCAAAGCTTGTCAATTTCTGCCTATCAACTCCCAAGGCCATCTTCGGGCACTCTAATACAACACGTGAATGTATGTGGGTTACCAATTGCCCGAGGCATTGAAATAAAATATAAAAAAACTGACCATGTCTTTGCTAA
The DNA here is from genome assembly GCA_034780755.1 of Lepetodrilus elevatus. NCBI lineage: Eukaryota > Metazoa > Mollusca > Gastropoda > Lepetellida > Lepetodrilidae > Lepetodrilus > Lepetodrilus elevatus. The sequence goes on along the minus strand of JAVCKZ010093035.1, from coordinate 1,410 downwards.
AAATTTTTCAGGCTAGACGCAAGGTACTATAGCTATTGTTTAAATAGACAGTATCATGTATCTTCATTGCAACTCTATCATCCAAAGAAAAATCAATACACCCGTCTCGTTTACAATTCTATGTAAAAGGAAATACATCACTGATTCACACTATGGAACAATCTTTTGAAAACTAATACCGAACTTAAAGAGGAATTAAAGGATAGAACAGTCAGGTATCGGAAGCAGTAAAAAAAATGATTTAAAATAATCATAGTAACTTCTAATGTTTATGAACTTGTGACGATCTGATAAATTTATATAACTACATGTATAATCATTTCTATAGTACACGTCTTAAGTTTTAGAATGGCTAATAGGAACAGATGTATATTCCAAGAAACAGAGGTCAAAATCCCATACACCGTCAAAATCCCATACACCGTCAACGTTATCAGAACGTTCCCCCATTCTCCAGGCCATTTCCCAAGACATTGCTATGCGCTAACAGGCTCAATTATCACTTGCCGCACTCCCTACTTTAATAACCTTTATGGACCATGATACAATTTCATAAATAGCTGCTTGTGGCAGGATTGCCACGTGAGCCGGTGTGCCTGCACGTGGCTGGAAGATACTTCAGCCACCTAACGCAGGCAAGCGGTGGGGGTAACGTAAATATTTTCCCCATTAGATAATCAAAGCTCATCGAACGGCGACCAGAGGAGGTTTCGAGTGTTTCCCAAGCCTGCGTAAAGCCGCTGTTGAGATGAACTAGGTGTTGAGACGAGACATAGCCCTGGCATAATCCCTTCAGTCATTAGTTCAGTCTGTGAGTGACAGTTGCTGCTAGCCAGATGAAGAGGCGCGTTGACCAAATCACCAAATCCAATTTGGGTTCGAAGAATCGGCCCCTTCTTCCGAGATTTTTCGTCCACAAACGTCGCTGTCGAGAGCTTCTTGCGACGTCGTATGCTGTACGGACGGAACTCCCGTTCGAAAAACCCTGTTCGGAGTTCAGGATCAGTGGACTTAAAAGATTATGTACCGTTAATAATCTTCCCCCGATATTCCGGGTTTAATTCTGTGTTAACGCCGCCGGTAAACCTGATTACGGTCGGAACAACGAGCGTCTTGTTTATTGAAAACATCGGCAGTTGAAGCAGGTGTAAGTTCGCTGGCGAGATGGATGAAGATGGCATTGCTCGACTTGCACAGTAGTGTTAGCACGTAGTCGTGTTGCCCTCATCAAACTTAAATGACTCTAAGCAAAAGTATGCCTGAAGAGACGCCAGGATGGTTGTAAGGATTGAGAGAGTGGAGTCAGGGGGGGTTGTAAGGACTGAGAGAGTGGAGTCAGGATGGTTGTGAGGACTGAGAGAGTGGAGTCAGGATGGTTGTAAGGATTGAGAGAGTGGAGTCAGGGGGGGT
>JAVCKZ010093024.1:0-11593 GCA_034780755.1 Lepetodrilus elevatus | reverse complement strand
AAAAGAGCTTCTCTGGCTTGATACAGAGCATAGCTCCTTTCTGGAATATGGGCCTTATGATCACACGGGACTCGACACTTAAGAATTTTTAGAATGTTACCTTTTTCCATAACTTGATAATGTTTCAGGTAATTAATCCCGAACACCTATGAACAAAGACATTCGATCTTTTCGAAGGTCGTGTATTGATTTTTTTAGAAATATTGACCAGCATACTGAGAAGATTGCTTCGTTGATGGGCGGGGGATTTGATATTTGTTACTCCTAATTCTATAGCACCATGGGTATAGAATATGATTTCATTTTTTGTGTGACAGTTGTATTCACGTATTTTTTACTATTATTTTATAGTCTCTCGCTTATCGGTAACTCACTACCGTTCATACTTGAGAGAATAATAAGAAATGATACGCTTACGAACACAATCCCCCTCTAGAAATCTAATATTGCAGAGAATTCTTTTTATCTTTTCGGCGCTCTTTATGATGGCATACGGAGGTAACTCCCTGGCTGCTTCAAAACAAGTACTCGTACTGCATGATTCATCGGGACCTTACGGTTACCTTGGAAAAGAATATGCCATTATGTTGCGCAATCTGCTAGGACATTTTGATGCAGGTATAACTATATTACCTGTGAAATCTTATATACAGGGAATGGTCGATCAACACGATGCGACTTTTTACTTAGGATCTACTTATGATGAGGCTAGTTACCTACCCTCTGGAACCCAGGAGCAGATTAATTACGATGCGTTCATACACGATGCAGCAACCACAAGTCGATCTGTCGCCTGGATAAACTACAATTTATTTAAAGTTGCTTGGGAATGGAACCCTGCTTGGGGAGCCAATACCTTTTACGAAAAAATGGGATATTGGTTTTATGGTACTAAAAATAACAACTATAATCGGATTAAATATAAAAATATTGAACTCAACAAAGGCGTCATTTCTTGGGTTAACCCTGGTGCCAATCTTACAGGTTGCTTTGCCGAAGGTGGTAAAGCCTATGCTTGTGCACCTGAGCTAAATGCCATTGTAGTTACAGATCCGAACAAAGTCGAAATCAAAGCCACTGCATACTCCACACTAAATTTAGGCGCAGCAGAAGAGCCTTACATAAGCCGTTCAGGTAACTTTTGGTACATTGGGGATATGCCCTTCAGCTATTTTTCTGAAGAAGATCGTTACCTCGCATTTACTGATATTTTGCATGACATTGTTGGCAGCGGAATAACCCAGCAACCACTCCAAGCAATTGTCCGGTTTGAAGATGTAAGTGCAGGCGTTGATACTACGTCACTAGAATCGGTTATGTCTTATCTTGAGCAGGAAGATATTCCTTTTGCAGTTGCAGCCATCCCTGTCTATAAAGACCCAAAAGGTGTGCAGTCAGAAGGTAAATCAACCGCTATTCGAATGGCTAATTCGGCCGTTGCTAATACCATCCTGCCTTATTATAAAAAAGGACTTGTGTCCATGATTGCGCATGGTTACACCCATCAATCTGGTAATCTTGATAATCCATATAACGCCTTATCAGGAGACGATTTCGAGTTCTATCGCGTCACGTTAAACTCAGACTACTCTCTAAATTTTCTTGGCGGTGTTCCCGGCGATTCGCGTGAATGGGCAAAAGACCGAATGACAAAAGCTCGTCAAGAATTAGATTCCGCTCAATTTAAAGCTTTTGCTTGGGAGGCTCCACACTACTTCGCAACTGAAGCTGATTATCTTGGCATTAAAGATATCTACTCCACTCATTATGGTCGCATGGTCTATACCAACAACGAAGGCCCTACCGGCCGATATATCGGCCAGTTTTACCCCTATGTAATTAAATCTGACTATTACGGCTACCGACAAATCCCAGAAAATCTAGGCAATATCGAACCAACGCCTTTCTTGGGATACCGTCCTTTACTCCCTGCAGACTTAATCCGCCACGCCAAGAAGATAAGGGTAGTACGAGACAGTATCGCAAGTTTTTTCTATCATCCATATTTAGGAACAGAATACCTTCAAGACGTAGTACAAGGTCTCAAGGGTTTAGGTTATCAATTTATTGCTCCTTGTTCGTTAGGCGAAGGCGATAACGCATGCCAAATCACCAATAATAACGAAAGAGCTAACGACAATACCCCCTACTACTGTGATTATGATTGGGGAACCTGGGATGCACAGGGAAATTGGGATAAATGGGACTACTCCTTGATTAACCACCGCGTAATATCTAGGAGTACGTCTGGTAGTGTTAGCAGCTATCATTCTAACTTTTATGGCACTACCCCACGCAATGAATCTCCTGATAGAAATTCTCCACAAGAACTACCCAAGAATCCTCAACAACCATCTGCTACTACTACTACTACTACTACTACTACTACTACTACTACTAGTGGTGGTGGTAGTATGAGCAACTGGTGGCTATTAATGGCGCTACCTTTGGCAAGACGAAAATACCTCCATCAAAAAATACGCTAGGCTTCAAGCATGTCCGATTGAACTTGATAGTTCAATCGGACATCTGATTTTTTGTGGGGGCAGCTCTTACTTCAACGAATTTCGGGTCTGATGAATGATAGAGAGCTGGATTTCAGTCCTAGGAAACGGATTTATAGTCTAGTGGGATTTGATATTTGAGGTGTCTTAAGAGCAGGTTATAGCGTTGAGAGTGTTATAAATTTACCCGCCCCTTGTGGGGCGGATATCAGGGTTAGTATGGTTAAAGTTTGAAGCAGTGGTAGCCACCCAGTCTTTGCTCTTAGGTCTTCCAGGAAGGTGTCTTTTTTTAAATGTTTAGGAGGAGACTGCGGTGCTCCATTGTCATACGTTATACAACGTTTTCTAGATTAATCGCCGTTCATGCCGTTAGCATCACAACCATCATCTCCGCCACTTGTATCAACACCGTTGTCGGTATCAGTGTCGGTGCAACTTCCATTATTAGAAGTATCTACAGAGCCGCAAGAGGTATTACAGTCGATTGCCACAACAGTATAGTAGCCTGTATAACTACCGCCATAGCCACCGTATCCGCCATAGCCACCGTATCCGCCATAGCCACCGTATCCGCCATAGCCACCGTATCCGCCATAGCCACCGGAACAGCCACCAGATACTTCTTGGGTTTCAGTTTTTGTTAGCTCTCGCATATCGACTTATCTCCATTGTTAATGTAAAGGCATTGCTATGTTATTAAGATTTAAGCAAAGACCCTAAACTTAAAATAATTGTTGTTTAGGGCGCAGGGAGGCTAGCATATTTGGCTGTTTATTTAAAGGTAATAAAGGTGCTGATATATATTCCTGATGTGTGTGATTTTTAATTGTTGTTATCTGAATTCAGTATGCTTCTTAATGATATTTTTTGAGTTTAAAACTATTTATCTGGTTTTTTAGGGCTATAAAATCCCCTATATTGTTATATAAAATAATTGGTTATAAAGTCATGGGATTTAGATAGGTAGTTACTGTGTGCGGTGATAATGGTTGTTTTTTTACAGTGATGAAGGGTTAATGATTGGGAATTATTCATCTCAGAATGGAACTTTTTGAGAGGTGTTGTTTGGCTCTTATGTCTCCAAGTAAGAGGAGGTCGGGTCAGTAGCCTGTCTTATCTTTCATCTGAGGGAGATCCCCCTGTCTAATCCTAAAACTTTAAGGATAGTTTAAGGGTAGTGATGTTAGTATCCTCTGTTGGGTTCAAGGCATTAGGTAGGCCTTTTGAACTTTACCTTGCAGTTGTTAGCTATATTGTTCATTAGAATCCTTGGCTATTATACGGCTCTACTAACCCTAAAAATACTATCAAAAATGTCGTCACTTTTTCGTAAAGAAGCTCTTGAGAATAAACAGCAGCGCCTTTGGGGGGATGTTGTATTAATACAACCATTTTCATTTTATCTACTTACTGGAGCAGTCACCTCGCTGGTTTTAATCGTTGGAGCGTTTCTTGTTTATGGCACGTATGCTCGACGAGAAAATGTTTCTGGTTATTTATTACCTGATAAAGGGGTTGTTAAAATGTATGCAACCAATCCTGGGATTATTACGGAAATAAATGTGGTTGAGGGAGATAAGGTAGAAAAGGGGGATCTGTTGTTATCTATTTCAACCAAGAAAAATAATAACGAGTCTTCAGATACGGATGAACTTATTCTTCATAAACTAGAAGAGGACAAGGAGACGGTGAAGCTTAAGCTTTCTGAGCAAAAACTTCTTGATAAGCGTGAGGAAAAGCAATTTAAAGACCAGGTGTCTGGTTTGGCGCGAGAAGTACGTCAACTTAGACGATTGATTAAAACACATAAAGAAAAATTCGGAATATCGCAAAAACAGTTGGATAGACTGAAAATGTTGCAGGCAAAAAATTTCTTAAACAAAGCTGATTATATCACAGCGTATGAGCATCATGTCGATATTGGCCTACGCTTAGATGAAACGCGCCAACAACTGAGTGCTAAGAATAATCTTTTGCTTGAGGCGCAAAATCTGTTGAGTCAATTGCCACTAAAAGCATCTCTAAAGCGGGCAGAATATAACCAGCAGTTAATAGATATTGAGCAGCGAATGGTTGAAATAAAAGGGCGGAGAATCTATACGCTTCGATCCCCTTCTTCTGGTCATGTGACGGCTTTACAAGTGAGTCCCGGAGAGAGGGTTCGAGATAAACCTTTACTTACTATTTTGCCTGATGATGCCCATTTTAAAGCAGAATTATTTATCCCTACTCGGGCGATTGGTTTTATCAAAGTAGGGCAGCCAGTACTGCTGAGATACAGCGCGTTTCCATACCAGCGATTTGGATTACATAAAGGTACGATTGAAAAAGTAACGGAGGTTATCTTAACGCCTGAAGAGTTGAATGTTCCTGTGAAGTTGGAAGAACCTGTATATCGTGTTTCCGTTACCCCAGAAAAGCAAAGCGTTTCTGCTTATGGAAAATCTTTTCCCCTTCAGGCTGGAATGTTACTTGATGCCAGTATTATTCTTGAGGGCCGTTCGTTGGGTGAGTGGTTATTAGCGCCAATATATAGCTTGAGAGGTCGCCTATAATGGAAAATCCTAGGGGATTACTTAAACTATTTAATACCAATAAACTGTCCATCACTTTGCAGACAGAGGCCGCAGAGTGTGGTCTTGCTTGTTTGTCTATGGTTGCAAATTATTATGGCCATAAGATTGATTTGAATACGCTGAGACAGCGTTATCCAATTTCATTGAAAGGGCTTGGCTTAGATGGTTTGATGAAAATTGCAGATCGACTTCATTTTGCAGCCCGAGCGTTGCGATTAGAAATCGATGAGCTAAAGAACCTTCAGTGTCCCGTTTTGTTACATTGGGATTTAAATCATTTTGTTGTGCTTAAGAAAGTCAATAAACGTTCAATTTCCATTCTTGATCCGGCTAGAGGTGAGCGAGTTTTATCTTTAGAAGAGGCATCTAAGCATTTTACCGGTGTGGGTCTGGAGTTGGTTCCAACCAAGGAATTTAAGCAAAAGGACGAAGAACATAAGGCTCGACTGTCAGATTTCTTTCAGCGTATTTCTGGGCTGAAGAGAATACTCGTTCAAGTGTTGATGTTGTCACTATTGCTGCAGGTGTTTACGATAGTTGCGCCTTTCTTTATGCAGCTGGTTATAGACGAAGTGGTGGTCAGTCAAGATGTTGAATTACTTACGATACTAGCGTTTGGATTTTTCTTGTTAATGGTCATTCGAGTGGGTGTGACGGCGCTGCGTTCTTTAGTTGTTATTAATATGGGAGCCCAATTAAATATTCAATTGGCTAATAATCTCTTTCGCCATTTAATTCGCTTGCCACTTTCCTATTTCGAAAAAAGGCATATTGGAGACATATTGTCGCGTTTTGGGTCGATGGGCAATATTAAAGAGATGTTAACTAAGGAGATAATCGTTGCAGTAGTTGATGGTTTTATGCTTATTGGAACGTTGGCTATGATGTTTATTTATAGTCCTACACTTGCACTTATTGTGATTACAAGTGTGACAATTTACGGGATATTTCGTTTCTCAGTTTACCTGCCTTTTCGTCGCCTCACTGAAGAAAGTATTGTGGCAGGTGCGAAGGAAAATTCAAATTTCATGGAAACAGTGCGGGCAGCTCAAAGTATTAAGCTGTTTGGGAACGAGGCTCAGCGACAGTCTATTTGGCAAAATCTTTATGCTGATATGCTTAATGTAGGTATTCGCATTGGTCGGTTGGAGGTTGGGTATGCGGTGGTAAATGGAATACTGTTTGGTGTGGAGAATGTTTTGGTCGTATATTGGGCGGCTCAACTGGTTATTAGCAACCAACTTTCGGTTGGGATGATTTTTGCATTTATGGCTTATAAGCGGCAGTTTACTGGAAAGGCTTCATCGCTAATAGGCCAGGCTATTAAGTTAAAAATGATTGGTCTTCATTTGGCGCGCTTGGGTGATATCGTTATGACTGAGATCGAGCAAGATCCTTATTCTGATCTAAGTTCAAGGCCGCTAAATGGGGATCTGAAACTGGAAAATGTTAGCTTTCGGTATTCAGAAACTGATCCTTATATTTTTAGCCATGCAAACCTTGATGTTAAAGCAGGAGAGTCGATTTGTTTTGTGGGGCCTTCTGGTTGTGGTAAATCTACTCTTATGAAGGTGATGTTAGGTTTAATGGACGCAACGGAAGGGAAGGTGCTGGTGGATGGTGTGGATCTACACGTGTTTGGTGTGAGTGGATATCGCCACCAAATTGCCAGCGTAATGCAAAATGATCAGCTATTGTCGGGATCTATCAGTGATAATATCAGTTTTTTTGACCCTAATTTTAATCAAGAACTGATTGAAGAGTGTGCTCAGGCTGCTGTGATTCATGATGAAGTCATGAGGATGCCAATGGGGTACAATTCTCTGATTGGCGATATGGGAACCACGCTGTCAGGAGGGCAAAAGCAGCGTATTCTTCTAGCGCGTGCATTGTACAAAAAACCCAAAATATTATTTTTAGATGAGTCGACGGCTCATTTAGATATTTATCTTGAGCAAGAGATTAATCGAAATGTTGCTCAAATGAACTTGACACGGATTGTGATTGCTCACAGGCCAGAAACAATTGATTTCGCTGATAGAGTTATTCTGGTTACCCCTGAAGGCTGTGTTGAGCAGGACTCTTCTTTTCAGCCAGAAAAGCATGGTAGTTATAGTGGTCAGCCGATAGGCTTCTCGCAAGAAAAGACCCCTATCCCTGTGGGGAAGGAAATAAATCCTGATTTTTGAGGTGTCTCAGATTAAGTAACAATACGCATCTTAATTTAGTCGAAATCCTACGCCGCGTATTGTTTCCAATATTCCTGGCTCATTGTTTTGCTCAATTTTACGTCGAAGATAGCTGATGTACACATCGATGATATTTGGGTCTCCATCAAAATCGATACCCCAAACCGAGGCGATCAGTGTTTGCTTGGATACAACTTTGCCTTGTGATCGTATAAGTATGTCTAAAACTTGAGCCTCTCGCTTGGTGAGTTTGACCTCTTGGTTGTTTACCGAGCAGATGCGGCTTTCTCGGTCATATTGAAAAGGGCCAACATTAATGTCTTTGATTTGAATGTATTGCTTTCGACGTAGCAGTGCTTGTACTCTAGCGATCAGTACATTGAGAGAAAAAGGCTTGCGTAAAAAATCATCTGCCCCAAGTTCGAGGCTTTCTATTTCGTCATATTCGCCTGATTTTGCAGTCAATATCAGGATGGGTGTCTTTATTCCTTCTTCGCGAATGGCTTGGCAGGCATCATAACCATTAATTTTGCACAAAATGAGATCAAGGATAATCGCAATATACTCTCCTTCGCGTGCACGCCACAATGCATCTTCTCCATTATGGACAATATCCGTCTCAAAGCCTTTTGTGGATAATCCTTGTCGAATAATATTGGATATCGCAAGTTCTTCTTGCGCAATTAATATTCGCATAGCGTGAGCATGCCTCTTGGGTGTGTTGGTTTGCTTTTATTAGCGATTGATTGGAACCATTAGCCCAATTCAGAAGGTTTATGTGATTCCTACAGATTGGGTCATAATATCCCTAACTTATTAGATTATTTTTTGAGATATAGTTCACATTTTTTATTTATTTTTAGTTAAATTTTTGATTTATCAGTATTTTAAGTTGAAATATAATTTATTATAGTGTATCAGGGTGGTGGGGTGCATCCTATTGGTATGACCGCCGCATCCAAATCAATGCAGTGATGAAATGAATAAAACCTTAGGTAGTCAGCAAGTGCCTTTGAATCATCGCTTTTACCTCCCATCATGGCATTAAGCGAAATATTGCAATCAAGTGAACTAGGTTTATGCAGTGTCCAAATCTTGTCCGGGTGTGAGGATAATCTGTAAGGGATAACCCAAGGCATCCATTAACGTATAGACGTTGTTGCCAACAGAGCCTTAATTATTCGGTAAAATCTATGCGCTCTAAACGAGATATTCTCAAACGTAAAGGGAGTAGCCTCGACTGCTTGACGGAGACATCCAGACATTCCGTTTGGGTAAGAATGATGCCGGTACAGTTCTTCACCTCGTAGCGTACATGCTGTATGGTCGAAGAGTATTTCAACGTATTTTATCCATGATTAGAAGCATTTTATTACTGATTGTTCTTTCAGTATTCGCTTATTCCTCCGCCGTTTTTGCTAAGTCTGTGTTGCACCGGGGCAACGGTGCCGAGCCTCAGACTTTGGACGTGCATCGTTCGTCAGGGGTGACAGAGGCCAATATTCAGCGGGATTTATTTGAGGGCTTGATAACGGAGGCTGTTGATGGCCGTTTGATTCCTGGTGCGGCAGCGCATTGGGGTGTGAGTGAAAATGGGACGCTCTACACGTTCTATCTACAAGAGAAGGGGCGGTGGTCAGACGGAACGAAAGTGACGGCTGATGATTTTGTGTATGCGATTCGTCGGGCATTGTCGCCTGAGACGGCCTCAGATTATGCATTTATTTTATGGCCAATTAAAAATGCTGAAGCGCTTAGCAAAGGAGAATTAAAAGACCCTGGGAAATTGGGTATAAAAGCACTGGATGACAAGACGTTGCAAATCAACTTGGTCTCGCCAACGCCATATTTTCTCGGTTTGTTGGCGCATCATATGGCCTATCCCGTTCCACACAAGGCAATAGAGGCACATGGAAATACGTGGACTCGTCCTGGTAAACTAATTAGTAACGGGCCATACCAATTACAGGAATGGTTTCCTCAGTCCCATATAACGTTAGTCAAAAACCCTCACTATCGTGAAGCCTCCAAATTGCTATTGGATAGCGTTGTTTATTATCCTACTGAAGATATTAATGCTGCTTTAAAGCGATTTCGGGCAGGTGAACTTGATGTCACCGATGATGTCCCTGCCGAGCAAATTAGCTGGATTAAAGAGCATATTCCCAAGGCATTCCGTAATTCACCCTATATTGGAACCTATTATTACGCATTGAATGTTATGCGTGCGCCCTTTAAGGATAAGCCGGGATTGCGTAAGGCATTGTTTTTGGCGATTGATAGAGACATTCTGACAGATAAGGTTACGCGTGGCGGAGAACAGCCTGCTTGGTCATGGGTGCCAGAAGGTATTAATGAGTACGAACAGCAGAGCCTTAAAGAAAAAGAATTAAATCGAAAAGAGCATCAAGCTTTAGCGAAAAAATTGTATGAGCAAGCAGGGTACTCTAGAGCCAGTCCACTCGAAATAGAGTTGCTTTACAATACATCCGATAACCATAAAAAAATTGCCATCGCGGTCGCTGCCATGTGGAAGCAGGTATTGGGTGTCAAGACGCGTTTTCGTAATGAAGAATGGAAAGTTTATCTCAATTCACGAAAGCAACGCGATTTTACGGTGCTTCGGGCGGGCTGGATTGGAGATTACAATGATGCCTATAGTTTTCTAAGCCTGTTTAAGTCGGATGTGGGTGAAATGAATCCTTCTGGGTATCAGAGTTCTGAATTTGATGGTCTGCTGCGACAAGCAGAGGTGGAGGCCGATGTAAAAAAGCGTCAAATGCTTATGCAACAGGCGGAACGACGTTTGCTAGAGGATATGCCCATTATTCCTGTCTATTCTTATACCACCCAGCACTTAGTGAATCCTAAAATAAAAGGATGGAAGGATAATGTTATGGATGTGCATCCATCTCGGTATATCAGTATATTGAAGGAGTATTAGGCCTCCAGGCTTACACAATACTACGTTGACTTTAATCCTACTGATGAACAGTCATTAAAATAACTCAGGAGAATAAAATCATGAAATCAGTTAAATATATACTGACCTGCTTACTCTTTGTCCTTTCCTTCAGTGCATTTTCGGCGAGTGATTTTACTTTGCAAAGCAATCAATGGAGGATGATTTCCTTGCCTGCAAGCCCTGGTGATAATAATACCATTGAGGCTATTTTTGGCGATGATATTGCGACCTCAGACTATGGTATAGACAATAAGTGGGTGCTGTATTCTTATAATACGGTATCGAATGAATATAATTCATTAGCGCTGAACTCGCGGCTTGAGCAAGGAAAGGGTTACTGGATAATTCAGGTAACAGGTGATTCTGTTTCATTGGGCATGCCAGAAGAAAGTGCGGCTACCCCGAATGCGCTTTCAATAGAGGTTGCTTCATCCCCTGGAGGTAATGCAACACAATGGACGCTTGCCGGCTTTCCATTTTCAACGCCTCAAAAAATAAGTGCATTTTCCCTTAAAAGTTCTGGTCATATCTGTAATAGTCCTGCTTGTGATTTGGAGCAAGCCCAGGCCGCAAAACTGGTGAGTAACCGGCTATGGGTTTATAACGGTGAGAAATATATAACCAGATCTCAACATGCTGAATTAAATTCCTGGGAAGGTTTTTGGGTTGCAGCGTTAAAAGAATCTCAGAATAATACGCTCTCTCTTACATTTCAAAGGGGCCATCATGTTCCTGCGCTACCGAAAAGCGAGATACAAAGGTTTCTTGCTTTGGTCAATAAGGCGAGAAGTGTAGGCAGAACGTGTGGGAGAAAGGGGTATTACCCTCCAGTACTTGCATTAAGTTGGAGCAATAAGCTTTACAAGTCTGCGTATGAACATAGCCAAGACTTAGCAGTAAGTAATACTTTTTCGCACGATGGTTCAGGAGCAGAGTCAGATTGGACTGGGTTTCCGAATAATAAATCAAGCACTATGCGAGAGCGTATAGAAAGTTATAATTATGAATGGTTCGCTATTGCGGAAAATATCGCCGCTGGAAATGAAAGTCCTGAAGCTACGGTGCAGCAGTGGCTGACTAGCCCAGGGCATTGCACGAATATCATGAGTTCAAGTGTTACTGAAATCGGAATGGCTGAAGCGACAAACCTAAATGCAGTCTATAGGCATTACTGGACGCAGAACTTTGGTCGATCTAAGTAAAGTGATCTCTTATCAGCGATGATTGTCTATTCATAGAGCCGTATTTGCACTGCGGTCTCGACTTGTGCAGCTCTCGCTTTCTGTGAGAGTTGCGGGTTGCTGTTGAGCTTTCTGGTGCCTCTTCAGTCAGATATCGCCTAAGAATAGGGCTATTCCG
>JAVCKZ010093013.1:0-11596 GCA_034780755.1 Lepetodrilus elevatus | reverse complement strand
GCAATCGCGGAAAGTAGGTGCAAATTTAGATATAGAATTATTATTTTTACTTAGACAATCGGTCTTTGCCAAAGTGCGTTAGCTTAGACCGAGTGAATTTAGCTAAGACATTGGCCATCGGGCCACTTCTAATGTCGCACACAGAAGATTACAAACTTTAGTTCGTTTCATCATTACCGGTAACTAGAAACGAGGCAAGTTAAAGGAATATTTATATTTTACTGGTGCTTCATTGAAATTTAGGCATTTGTAGAATTTACTTTTCATTATTAATATTTTATTATGGTATTATGTTATTACATTTTAGAAAAGTACAAATATGAATACAAGTATAACAGAATATACAAGTTGAGAGACATATATGAACTATTATGGAGCGAATTGTTCCAAGATCACAAAGGTTTATGTGCAATGTGTATTACAGTAACTGTTTTAACATCTCACCATACAGACACTCGGTCAGATCTCAAATGGCTCGACCTCCTCCCCTGGTACTTGCCATTCTGGAGATATCTGCCAGCTATACCTGTCTATACCTGGATTTATATACAAGTAAAACACCTACAATACCCTCAACATTGTTCAAGGTTGTTTGATTGCTAAGTTTGATTGTTTTCTAGATGTGATATTGCAAACAATGAGCTATTGATATCTGTGTCAAGTTGTCAGCACTTATTCCTTCAATACCTAAATGAAATAAACTGATCCGGAACTGCTGATTAAGACAATCTGAAATCTATAATAAATAATAAACTTTATCATGGAAATCACCTGAATATTAAAAGTCAACTCACACTAACATTTCTTAGAAAAATATTTTAGTACTAGTATGCATTGTTCCGAGGATTGTTTTGAATACTTTGTCTTGAACTGTTGATGACATTCAGTAGATTTATGGACATCCTATACACTGTAACCATAGCAACAGCTGTGAAATCGTTCACCATTGATACATGTTTTTAATAATTCTGAAAATTGTAAACAAAACAGGAGTTACGTCACTTACATGTATAGTTAGGAGCACAGGGTTACTAACAGTTTTTCTGCCATCATCCTGTACTGAAACCGTTATCCTGTAAAAGTCCTTTTGATTTTGTATTGTATGATCAATGGTGCAAAAGCATCGAAATGTTGCCATCTTATTCAGACATGTAGATGGGATGTACAGTGCTCCCTCGATATAACACCCTTCGATGCACCGCGGATTTGGATACAATGCGGGGTCCACAACGCGGGGTCCAACTCCAATTCTCCATTGATATAACGTGTGTATTATAACACGGGTGGCATGTCATGGACCCCAACTTCAGCGTTATATCGAGGGAGCACTGTACCTCCAACTGTGTAGAGACAATCATGCTGGAAGTACATGTCCATCTACATTATATTCTGTCCATATCCTGACTGCATCCTGACCATATTTTGACCATATCCTGACAGTATCTTAATGATAGGAGACAACAGGGAGCTATCAACATTCAGATCAGTTGTTAACAAGTCAGTTGTTAACAATTTATTCAACATTGATGATTGCATCTTGTTATATTATCGAACACATTCAGTGGTATGGGTAATAATCTTTGTGAACACATGTTATCCAATTCTGTTACTTTCTCATCAGTAAAGAAAGTACTAATATTTTTGAAATTTTGTTCAATATTTAATTTTTCACATTTAGAATACAGACTGTTTATTCATCTTTCAAGTTACCATATGTCTTATGTTCAAAAACATAAGAACGTATTTTTGATTTCTTGATCGTATGTAGACATTCATATGTCAAGAAATACATTTCTTCTATATTTCCTGAGGCACTATATGCACATGCAATGGAGCTTTAGACTATATTATTGTTCACAGTATTACAAAGCCAATTGCAAATGCCACTGAAATCTATTAAGATCTGGTTTCTCTTCTTTAGTGTTATTTCTCTGTTTTTGTTCACAACAAATTGGGATTCAATTACCAAATGTATTTCTTTATGATTTACCAGATTGCATTACGGTCGATTGTAATGAAAAGTGTGGTGTTAATAAAAAAACAAACCATGCATTGGTTTATTTAAAGTTTTGGAATGTAAAATACATGTACGGTACCGTATGTTAATTGTGGCTTGGGATTTACCTATTTTCAGATAGAATGTAAATCCTGCTTCTATGTTCAAGTTGCAACAATATGAATAGCTTATCTAAAATATATTTTCTAATACATTGAGACATTTCAAATTGTCATGTACCGGTATATTATTAAATTTGATTTTGTTGCTTTCTCAAAATAAATGCAAAAGTGTCTCTACTCGGTAGTTGAATTATTTGTAAATTGTGGATTTAATATCTACTAGTATTATCTCACCTGAACGTGGGGAATTATTCCATTTCCACAAATTGAGAACCAAAACACTTGCATATGAACACTTAGTGCTCGCATTTCAACTCTCCTCTTAGACATTCCCAATGTTAATAAGTTACCTACATGGGAACCGCATGTCTGGGTGGCGTTCCTACTGTCTATCTACAATACTGCCTAAGCGATCGCATTCACCAATATAAAAGTCTCCAGTCAGACCGCTTTCACGGCCAACAATGCTCATAAGAAAACCTGCCATTTCTTTGATAAATTGCCGTCACCAAACTCTTTCAATAACTGATTGTATTGAATTAGTAGTCGCCAGCCCTAGAGACGATATTGCTTAGAGGAATACTGCAGAACCCGGGTGTGTTGAGATGATATTGTATAGCAGAGTAAGGCATCTGAAGAAAACTGGGCTGTGTTTCACGAAAGTGGTGTATATTTACACCGGACGTAAATGACGCGGTTTTGCTTGTATTACGTCATTTATGTTGTTTGTATTACGTCATTTACGTCAGGTGTAAATATACACCCCTTTCGTGAAACGCACCCCTAGTGCTTGACCAATTAATTACATTATTTATTTGGTAATTTGACAGTTTGTCTTCATTACCCGGTATAAGTACATGTAATACTATATTTTATATATTTTCTTTGTTTTACTTTTACTTTTTAATAATAAAATATTAATATTTATATGGACATGATTAAGGGAAATGTAGGGTTTACATGTAATTTAATTTATATAAAATTTTAACAAACATAATATATCAAGAATTATAATGACAAATGGTAGGATAATGACCGTAGTAAGCTACCAATAGATAATTTGTCTCAACTTATCCTCATGTCAACAAAGAAAATCCACACACTATCTATAGCCACTTGCCTGTTCCAACAAGACCAGTCTAGCAAGATCCCAAGGTACTTGGCTTCTGCAGTAGTTGTTTGATCGTTGTTGATTTCATTGATCAAATATCCATGGCGTTTGACATGTGCTAGTGGACATACACTGTTGTTGGCAGGTGAGTTTATCATGATATTACAACTTCTATTAAAGCAGTGAATGGAATATACTTTAAATCCAATTTTGAACTAATTTATCATTATTTGGGAGTTATACGCTGACAGTTGTTTTGCTGGGTTCTAAGCGTAAATCTACTTAGTGAACCTATGCTGTATGTTGTCGGGTCAAGGCTCTCACACTGTGGTCTTGATAAATTATAACTGTAAACATACTGATGAGAAATATTACCTTATAATATTATTTATTACATTAATATTACAGTATTACAGTAATATTGATACAGGATTGGGGTATTAGAGTCATTACATGATTTTGCTATTAAGTAAATTATTGGTTTTACAGTATTATGCTTACAGTATCAGTATTTTAGTATTAGTAGTACAATATTGTTATTAAAGTACCAATATTAGTTTTACATTGTTATACATGATTGTGCTATTAGCGGTAAATTATTGGTTTTACAGTATTATACTTATAGTATCAGTATTTTAGTATTCATAGTAGTACAATATTGTTATTAAAGTACCAGTATTAGTTTTACATTGTGTATTAGTCTTACAGACTTAAATTCTTTGTTTTAAAGTATTGCTATTTACTTTGAATAATCGGGTTCAAATAATCTATTTACTCAAATCCTAACCCTATTGTATTGTCCATGTTATTATCATGATTAATATTACTTGGTATATCTATAGTTTGCTTTTAATTCTGGGTATATGTAAGTATATGTAAGTATATGTAAGTATAATGGATTAATGGTAAAGTTTTATGTAATGATATAACATATTCCAAGTTTTAGGATAATTCATTTACAGTTCCTTGCTACTCTGTTGTGTTATGCGTATCGACATGTGTTAAATGTTTAGGTTTTCACCGAGTCCAATACTTGGAAGATATGTGTTTGTTCAGTTAATGCCATCCATAATAAAGATAGCAGTTGACACCTATTAGACAGATAGCTGTTGTCACTTATAAGACCGATATCAATTGACAATGAATTTCTGGTTTAGTTTGTAGAAAGTAAATAGAAGATGTGGTATGTGACAATATTGTAAACATGAATCTTGCATTTATAAATGTCGTGATCAAGAGATTTGACTGTCAGTTGTTTGCTGTTGGGTTGAGACTTTATCAGACACTTCGTGCAACAAGTCTGTTGTTTATTTATTATTATCTCAGTTAGTCTGTAATTAGAGAATAAAGCATATTTAATTTTGAATTCTGGGTTTTAAATTTTTTTTTATTACAAGCTGTTATCGATATGCAAGTTCCTTAATTTACTGTTTTAACATTTTCTTTGATTTCTCTGATATGATATATTAACCCTCTCCCTGTTGAAGGCGACTTAAGTTGCCCGATCACATGCAGAAATAGAACAGTTTGATTTTATTCAGCAGGGAGAATATTCTATAGGGCATCTCTGGTTTCAGAAATACGATTTCAGAATATGGCCAACAACAATAGATATTTTGATCCACGTTGATCTATATCTGCAGTGAGAAAACAGTGACATCTGAACATATCTTCACTCAAGCAGGGCTCAGTGCACTATTGAAAGGTTATTGGAGACCTTAACAATTAACTTCTATCGCAGTCGCACGTCTCCAGATCGACGCTCCCATTATGAGACGATCATACTTCATGGGTTCAGTATACAGACAGAGACGCGAAAGCTCTGCATTACGAGCGGTCAGGGTATTCTCAATAGACGATAGGTCGTAACACAAAGGACAGCAAAGTGATATGAATTTCAATTCTTTTCATTAATGTCACACACAAACATCAATTTATAGAGCCCGAACAATGAGATAGAACGGCTTTGTTTACCTATTTTTGTATGGAAGGGGGGTGGTATTCTTGAGGTGTTCCTTAAATGTATTTACTCGTGTATGAGGTATTATATTAATAGGAGAAATTGGGTTTGCTTTACTTACAAGGTAGGCGTGCACTGGTAACTGTAATATTTGTGCAAGTTTATGTCAGAGTTTGTTGTTGGGAAGGTTGTTAATACACAGAACACAATATTTTATTGATCTATTGAAATTGGACGGATTTATTGTTGGTTGTTGGTCATTAAAAACAAGCATTAGGAATTCCTACCAGAAATCATTTGCTAACAATGTACTTTTTAATGATCACTGTTAATGGGTATGTACAGTATTTAAATATCATTGCTTTAATTTGATTCTTTTGGTTACTTGGAATTTACATTATTAAGTACATGGTTTGAGACCATCGTAAAGTTGTTAAGTGTATTGCAGCACAATATTTTTTTATTCAAATAGTTACCACCTAACACATGGGCCTATACATTTATGGAGCCTCAGAGCAGACATATTTATTCACTGAAAATAGCATTGGTCCGATTTATATATTCATTTCGGTAATATTGGACACTGAAACAAATTAAATGTGTTACTACACAGAATATGTAACAAAAAATGTTATACTCGTATTATTTTACTTCAATGTTAGTTACCATTGTTACCAAATATGTGTGACTCGACCTGTTGCCAATCACCACCAACTAGTCAGTCACATTTTGTTCATTTTTCAAGTTAGGGTTTTTGTGGCTCTCGTGTTAACCCAGGGTTCCACTTAGGTTTCAATTTTTGAGAGTCCCGGGGACGCATGTTTTTATTAATAAAGTGCGTCCAAACTTGCAATTTTTGCGTATGGGACACAGGATTGCGCGTTTGGAGAAACCCTGGTAACCATATGTAGCACTCTTGTATGTACCAAATTTCCATGTAGAAGAGGATGCTAAGAGAGCGCTATTGTCTCGTAGTAGATACTAGAACTTTGTACACGATGCCCTGTATCACAGTGTTCTAGAGTGTATACTCCCCAGGGAGTTGAGAAGGTGAAATGAGTGCACATTGATCCATTGACCGCGGTAATAATGTAGCGCTATGAGCATGCTTCTGAAGCATTGATTTGGCGTGATATAAATGCGCTTATTATTATTATTATTATTATTATTACTGTATACATCTCATATTAGTTGGAGCCAGATTCTGTGTACTTTAACTCTATATTGTTACCGCTACATTCTAGAATTGTTATCGCCAGCTATCAACACACAAGGTGAAAATATTTGACTGTGACATTCAGGCAAATGGGTGAAAGATTCCTGCAGCGACGTTAAACTCCATTTTCACTCACTCACTGTGACATTCAGGAAAAAATCACTGATTGTAAAACTTGTTTCAGAATGTCGGTGAGAGTTCCTTCCTAAGCAAGTCCAGGTTTACGATCGTCGAGTTACCTGGACTCGAGAAACTAGCGGAGGATCCGTCCCACGTGCGTCTGAGAGAGGGGCCAGTCCTCAGCAAGGCTCTGCTCGCGCTCCATCAGGTCACGACCTCTCTGGCAACATACCCATTTCCAGACCGTGTCATCAACTACAGGTGGGTGTCCTGCTTCCATACTGGTGTTCTGTGCAGTCTCCAGTTCCAGTAGAGTATGTTTAAGGATGCACTGGACCCGAGTTCTAGAGGATGATGTTCATGTTGTACCTGTATTACAGTGAGTCTCAATTCCCCAGTTCCAGTAGAGTATGTTTAAGGATGCACTGGACCTGAGTTCTAGAGGATGATGTTCACGTTGTACCTGTGTTACACTGAGTCTCAATTCCCCAGTTCTAGTAGAGTATGTTTAAGGATGCACTGGACCCGAATTCTAGAGGATGATGTTCATGTTGTGCGTGTGTTGCAGTGAGTCTAAGTTAACTCAGCTACTGAGGGAGGAGCTAGGAGGGAACTGTAAGACTCGGGCCGTCGTCTGTCTCAAGCCGGTGTCCTCTCCGGAGGTCCTCAACACTGTCATCAGGTTCACCACACTTCTCTCGCAGATCAAGAACTTCCCCATCGTCAACGACTCCTTCGGACAGGTAACCAGTCATTTCCGGAACATTTCAATTCTCAGAAATACGTCGGACAATCTTTGATTACTGTCTCAGAAACCTTTGATATTTTATGTTGCTATCCCTGGAAAGACACCCATTTAAGAAATATCTTCTGTTCAGTGGGACATTATGTGCAAGATATCTGAACATTTTAGTATAACCAGATACAGGAACTTTAGCATAGGATATGTTATCAAACTCCTGACACCATCACTGTTCCCAGGGTTTGCAGACACAGTACCGAGCTCGCCTGATCGACATGGATTCCGCAGTGGGCGTCGGTCCCACGACGATGATGGCGCAGTCTGTCGGCGCTCATCTCGGGGACGCCAAGGACGAAGTCAGAAGACTTCAGACAGAAAATGTAAGTAGTCCCTTACCATTTAATAATGTTTGTTTATAATATAATATGATGCACACTCCTCTGCCCCCAAGTACTGATTGCATATCTACAAATGCAGAGAGGGTAATCAGTAGAGAGTCACATCAGCATATCCCCCAAGTACTGATTGCATATCTGCTAGAAATACAGCTGTCGTCCCAAATCACCAAAGTAACATTTTTATCATTGTACAGTAATTACCAGTCTTCTTTTCATTTAGTACAGCCTTCAAAATGATTCTTTTGATTTGAGAAACTATTTCACTTATGAACATGGATGAGACTTGGCTATTGGTATTTTTGGTATCTGCGAAATATCTGCCATGAAATATTAATGGCTTTACTATATTACAATTCTGTTATTGGCTTGTGATTAATGTGGTTTTCTATGGATATGGTTCTCTATTGATGTGGTTATCTCTTAATGCTGTTCTATGTTGATGTGACTTTCTACTGATTACCCTCTCTGATGATATGGTTCTGTAATGATGTGGTTCTGTGTTGACACGCAGCTGGTGCTGAGCGACCAGAATGAGCGGTTACAGCTGCGTCTGAACCAGCTGACCGGCAAGTACAACGGTCTGGCCAACACCAAGACTGACCTGTCCAAACAGCTGCTCATGAGTGAGGAGGAGAAGCTCAAGGTATGATTGCCTAATGAGTGTCTAATATCGAAATATGAACATATATTGTCTAATAGCAAGATACAAAAACTGAGTATGACAGTTAACACTAAAGCAATGCCTGTACGGTTGTTTCTATTTCATAGGTATCTATATTTAACTATCGTATGATATTGCAGGTATCTCAGTCTTTGGTGGAGATGCAGATTGAGAACAACAAGGTGAAAGAAGACGATGAAGCCAACCGCTTTGAGCTTACAAACAAGGTACAGTAGTCGTGTCACAAGGGGGAGATCT
Organism: Lepetodrilus elevatus; assembly: GCA_034780755.1. Classification (NCBI taxonomy): domain Eukaryota; kingdom Metazoa; phylum Mollusca; class Gastropoda; order Lepetellida; family Lepetodrilidae; genus Lepetodrilus; species Lepetodrilus elevatus. The sequence continues at coordinate 3,012 of JAVCKZ010093013.1, read as the reverse complement.
AAGAATTGTAGAACTGTTCAAAAAGCACATTAAGGGAGACAACTCTTCTCAATAATAGTTTCATTAGAAGATAACAGATTCCATTTGGCGTGGATGTTGGGTTGTGTCATTGTAATCTAAAGGCTATATGCCTTTTATAAGTTTAGATAATAATAACTGAATCTTAGTTTAAACTATGTAATAATAATAATAATACTAATAAAATCTTTGCATTTGTAGAGTGCACTATCCACCGTTACACAATGCTCTGTGTAAAGTTTACTGCAGGGTTATAGAAAACTGTTTGAGTAATATTTATATGTGAATTATTGTTTTTAATTAAAATATATTCTAAAAGTTTCATTGTATATTTTCGAGAGAAATGGATCAACCAAGATTCATTAAAATAATCTTAGTATTTTATTATTTCAGATAATAATGATTTTCAGTTTAATTTTGTTTCTATATTTATTATTTCAGTTAATACCTTTGAGTCTGCAATACTCACCAGTGTTTTGTGGTTTCAGATAATAATGCTGGAGAACCAGCTGATGCAGGCGGAGGCTGAGCGAGACAAACACATGAAGTCTGCGAGGAACGCCAAGGACCGACTCAACGAGATGGAGCAGGACAGGAAGGAGCTGGCGGATGAATACGTCACGCTCAAGTCAAATTACCTCGCACTCACCAACGAACATACACAGGAGGTAGACAGTACTAGATTTGTTCTTATTATTATTGTGATTATATTTTTTCTTGGGTCAAAAAGTAAAGTTAAGTTTTCATGAAAGTTTCATGCAATACTATTCAATGGGTTTTTTTTAATTAATATTTTCCTCTCAACAAAATAGTTCCATGTGTGTGGTGTGGAGTGATATGTGATGAAATAATGGCTGTTTTAAAAAATAAATATATTATTATTATTATTATTATTATTATTTAATGGTAGTTCTTCTTATTCTTCTTCTTACTAATATTATAATAATGTGAATGAGGGTTTACTGTAATATATTGTATTTATTTTATAGTTTTCAAAAAATATTCTTACAATATTATTATTGTTATCATAATGTGAATGAGGGTTTACTGTAATATATTGTATTTATTTGATAGTTTTCAAAAATAAATTCTCTACATTTTATCGAACAAAGACCCTCACTCAATTAATGAAAATAATAAAATAAAATAACATAATATATTTTTAATAATTTCTGTTGTTTCCCAGGTGGGGAGAAATGAGGCATTGGCCGTAGAGCTACTGAACCTGGTCAATGCCAAGGCCACTCTGATGCGACAGTTGACCATACTGACCAATGGTGACCCCAAGATCGGTAACCCTGACGCTGAAATCGACAGAATCAAGGTCATCGTCAGCAAATACTCCTCAGGCAGGATCAAGGTATTTAAGCACAATTTGCCCGAGTTGACAAGTGAAATGTATGATGGTTTGCTTCTTTGTAAGAGGCATCATTTATGATAATTATAAGTACATTTTTATATAATGTGTATCAGATTTGAAAAATGAGGAGTGAAGAAAAGAAAAGAAAATTGTAGTCCTTTATCAAGTTTATGCTTTACTAAATTTGAATTTTGTTTTTGTTTTTGTTCAGGCAGACCAGATTTTAAGCACACAAAGAGACCGAGATCTTGTCGCTGAATCTGTGAGTACCAAGTTCATATTTTCTACAATAGCTTAATTTTGACTATATATGCCAATATTCTATTATCTAAAACATTTTTGGAAATTGCTGGAGTTTTATTTATGATCGTCGCCATTAGCGAAAGTCAATCACAAGTTTTACTGTTGTCTCGTCCAGCTGTTGTCCAGTCAGAAGCGGTACCAGAGTGACCTTGACCGGATCAGGAACGAATACGGAGATCAGTCATCCCAGTACGAGGGCAGAATGTAAGTCGTAGAACCAGTATAATGTCCAGGGCCTGTATTCTTGAAACTTTGGAAGTCCTAAGAAGTTCATAAGTACTAAGAATTTGTCTAACTGGGTTTCTGCTATTGTTAATTTTTGAAGAGATCTTTTTTTCAATGAGAAGTTCTTAGTTAAGAAATTTCGAGAATACGGGCCCAGGTTTAGACCTTGATGTTAGAGGCAATTAATTTTTAAATTTTTTTTTAATGATTTTATTTCACCACCAGTATCTATTTAAATATTAATTTATTCTTTATTAAAATATAATAATAATCAGGATTATGGCCAATTTCTTTTACATTTTTGAAAAATGTAAATCAATCATTAAAAATAAGAATTGCCTCAAACTTGTTTCATAAGGACTAGACCAGAACATGAATTCTAGTCACTTTTTGTACATAATCTGTGTCCTTGACACCTTGTACCATTGATTTACATATTGATTAAAGTATCTCACTTGACATAGACAAGGCAAAATTACCACGTGTTTACCTACCAGCTTTAATTACCCTACTCTCGTCCTAAATATTAAAGTTTTTCAAAGTACGTAACCAAGTGTTACGGACTGGTTTGATTGATGGGCCGTACAATTGCTGCTACATTGCACTAAATAATGAGAAGATTGCCCTGTATCTATTGTAACACAAACATGACCAACATGGGCAGATAAACATGTGAATGTTAATCACGAGAATTATCCGTTTACGTTCGATGTCAATTAGTGTATTTTTGGATATGAAGTGAAATTTACGATTTTTCTTGCTTTGATGTAACGCCCCATCTGTAATGAAGCCCGCGAACACGAGTGGAAAATCAATTTGTCTGCCGTGTGTGATGCATTGTGGCCATGCTGCATTAGATTTCCAACATATTATACATGGTTAGATTACCAACATTGTGCATTGGTATGAGTGACAACATAGTATGTTGTCTGGTTGACAACAATAATAATAGTAATAATAATAATAAATAATAATCATGTGTAGCTTTATATTGCACGAAAGCCATGTTCTAAAGTGCAGTGGTTTCAGTTTCATCTACAAAGTAGTATCAGCAAGATTGAAAGTAGACGGCAAAATTAGGGAAATACTCCGAAATAGACGGACAA
>JAVCKZ010093002.1:0-11596 GCA_034780755.1 Lepetodrilus elevatus | reverse complement strand
GACGAATAACGAATACGATTCGTCAGTGGTCTATATTCGGTGCACCGAATACGTGAGTGAATCGTTGCAGCTCTAGTTGATATAATGCAGGTATTATAACACGGGTGGCATGTCATGGACCCCAACTTCAGCGTTATATCGAGGGAGCACTGTACTACTATTACATAAGATAACACTACATCTAGATACACATATTGCAACACTACTGCTGGGTATAGATAATATAATACTATTGCAGGTTACATAGAAGACTACAGTCTACTGTCAAGTACATAATATACTACAACACTACTGCTGGGTACAAATACCATGACACTACTGATTGGTATACATGGTACTACTACTGCTGGGTACAAACACTACAACACTACTGCTGGGTACAGTCTTTCATACACTGCTTGGAAACTGCAGTCTGTCACTTTGTTGCTGTCAGTTCATAGCAATGCTATTACACGCCTGCTATTAACCGTACAGCTATATTGTAGGGAAGCACCTCATCATGTACAGCATACTGTAGTCCTCTCACAATGTACTGCTTGTTTGCTTACACGTTACATACATATTACTTTTATATCACTGCCCTTCAATACTGGGGTACTCTACCTGAAAAACAACATGTGCCCTGCTTGAATTATTTAGTGTGCATCAAATTGGATCGGCTAATCTCCAATGTCTATAGCGACCAGTGAGGTTCTCATTGTAACGTCGGCGTAGGTTAGCAGACACAACACACTCTGTTCCTTATGTTTGGATACAATTGATTGAAATGTAAATGATTTTCGCCACCTCTCATTTGAAAGAGATGATTGCGAAGGTAAGATAGTGGTGGTATAGTGAAGTGCCTTATAACGAGGTTTGTTTGCATACCTGGCTGAGGCGGCCATTGAAGCATGTACTAACATTGAGCGGGAGCCGTGATATTTGAACATGCAGCTTACAGGTAAATCCTACATTGATAACCGCAAACACGTGGGACATGTTACCTTGTATGTTCAATAAGTTATACATTGCCTCTGGCAGTAGTTATCAGCTTTACACAGGGAGGGTGGGTGGCATATATTGCCCTGATCAGCTGACAGGTGATGATAAACACAGGCAGGTAGACCCGTCATCGATCTGTAGCCGGCATGTATCTGGTGGACACTGTGTATCTGGCATTCAAGCAATTCCAGTCGTTCTGACAGTCATGACATGAGGAAGTCTTGTTTGTGTAAGGTAGTGTCCACGTAGTTGATCTTCTACGGATACCATTGTGAGTCGGCGTATGTCAGAGTGATCTCTGAGTGGATTTCATAAGACAAGGTATGTCAGTGTGGTCTCGGAGGGTGGATACTGTGAGTCACGGTATGTCATTGTGGTCTCAGTGGATGCAATGATACAGGGTATGTTAGAGAGACGGGAAAATAGAGTCGGCGGATCCGTGAACCAATTTATAAAAAATAATAGGCCTTATGTGACAAATTATCTGATTTCTTTGACATGATAAGCAACATTAATGTATACTCCATATTACTGCAGTGTATTCTCTGTAGATGTTGAATCTCTTTCTATTAATCATACATGGTTCTATGGAACATAACATGATATAACGGTTGTTGTGGGTTATCCTCCTCCATAAGCAGATCATCATAAACATAATGTATACAGTCGTCACGGTCATTGCCTGACACCGTCATGTAATGTCGGGACACCGTCATGTAATGTCGGGACACTGTCATGTAATGTCGGTGTCAATGTCATGGCATTGTCAATGTCTCAATGTTGTTAACACACCGGCAGGGACCAGATGAGACTATTGGTATTGTTAGGACATGTAGGAGGTGCCATGTTGTGAGACGACACTGATTTAATCAATACATCGCAGCAACATCCCTGCTCATCATAGTCATCAGGCTCATTCAACGACAGTTATTAATATTACGCCACCCGTAAATCAATGTCAATATGTGTTGTAGTTTACATCATTATATCGTGAGCTTTTTCCTGGACAGTTTTCTGTGACTATGTTAGCAGCTGCAGCTTGCTTCTGTGTGTACACATCACCTAATTAGTTTTACCTGATTCATTATGAGCACAATAGATTCTATTTTCAGAACTCTGATGCTCAGTGACCTTCACATATAATCCTGTACATACAAATATTTGTTATAAATTAAAGATATCAGCTGGTTATTTTTCAAGTAAATTCAACTTTTAACAGATTGGAATTTGATGTTAACATGCAGAATATTTTATTATTTATTTATTTAGTTTATAGCATATACGTTGAATTTGAAAACGTGCATTAGAAATATCCATAATAAAAACCATCCATGAAACTATATGTACTAAACAATAACATTGCGTATACTATTAGTATACCATGCAAGTATTAATACCAGGACAATATATTTGTTGACATTCATTTAATTTCAATTAGATTTCAAGGTGCATAAAAAAATGTTTTGAAGACAATACTCGTGATATGAATTTCTGGTTGCATCCCACAATGACGTTACACACGTTGTGTATCGGTTTCAGCTGGAGTCATTGCGCGGGCAGCATGAATCTCAGATGGAGGCTGTACGAGGTGAGCTCAGTGCCGAGCGGGACAGGAACTCCCAGCATGACTTGCAACTCGAGGACAAGCAAAAGCAGGTGAGGAGCTTACAGATACAGATCGCAGGTTTACTGTCACATTCAGTGCTACGGATGTTGCAGGTTTCCTACTGCCATAAAACCATCAAGTCATGATTTAAGTGAAAGAATCTTGAAAGCGACTCAAAAGCCCAATTCAAAAACTAAAAAGATATATGATACAATACCACAGACCTGAGTCTGTTTTAGTCCATGTTGACACTATACCAGGAATATGCCCCTAGAAGCATGTGTGTGGCCTTGAACCGCTGGTATGTTTCCCCGGACGACTGGAGGGTAGTTGACATTACTGCACACTGTTACTAGGTGCTGTTGCTCTCTCCGTGTCCCCGAGGCGTGTTGATTAACGTGACTTCTGCTGGAATAGAATCGCTTCTGTGTCTGTGGTGGCCTCTAGCACAGAGTTGACCTTTGATGGTGGTTCCAGAATGTAAGTACCGCAGTATTTATATCTACGTATACGTCTTTGTTATTCAGACTATTGCTCAGCTGCGGGACACTCTGGAGGCTGAGAAGGCGGCCATGTTGGATACGGTGCTGACCCAGCTAGGGGAGATAACTCGCAGACAGATCCAGCAGGCCAAACATGAAAATAGGGTAAGAATGCAGCGTTATGGCGCGTTGTGTATAGGTGAAATATTCCTGCTGTGACGTACAGCAATAATTGACTCGGCAGTATGGCTACGATGACTGGTAGTGCAGCAACACAGATGAGTGTAGCTAATCACAGCTGCTTCATATTAAGTCGGTCAATAAAATCCTCCTTCGAAGCTATTTGTCACTTTCTATGTGACGTAGTGGTATATCATTTGCCGTCATGAAGTTTAATTCTAGACTTTCAAAGATAAAGTTGTATGACTATGTCCAAGGGTTGTGGCGAGAGTTGAGTGTGTCCAGGGGTTTTGGGTTGTGGCGAGAGTTGAGTGTGTCCAGGGGTGGTGGCGAGTGTTGAGTGTGTCCAGGGGTTGTGGGTTGTGGCGAGAGTTGAGTGTGTCCAGGGGTTGTGGGTTGTGGCGAGAGTTGAGTGTGTCCAGGGGTTGTGGCGAGAGTTGACTGTGTCCAGGGGTTGTGGCGAGAGTTAAGTGTGTCTAGGGGTTGTGGTGACAGTCGAGTTTGTCCAGGGGTTGTGGTGAGAGTTGAGTGTGTCCAGGGGTTGTGACGTCAGTTGAGTGTGTCCAGGGGTTGTGGCGACAGTTCAATGTGTCCAGGGGTTGTGGCCACAGTTGAGTGTGTCCAGGGGTTGTGGCGACAGTTGAGTGTGTCCAGAGGTTGTGGCGACAGTTGAGTGTGTCCAGGGGTTGTGGCGACAGTTGAGTGTGTCCAGGGGTTGTGGCGACAGTTGAGTGTGTCCAGGGGTTGTGGCGAGAGCTGAGTGTGTCCGGGGGTTGTGGCGACACTTCAGTGTGGTGGTGTTTGTCTGCAGGAGGAGACGGGTCTGCAGATGGAGGCGATGAAGGTCACTCTGGAGCAGGTCCACTCCAGCCAACTGCAGCTGATCCAGGCCGACCTCGCCGCCAGACACGCCGAACAGATGCATGACCTGCGGCGATCTCTGACCTCTGACCTCACTCAGAACTTACAAGGTCAACCAGAGAAATCAGGTTAGTGTGGCGTTAGGATGACTTGGAAATATATTCAACAATGCAAGTTAAGAGGTAACACATATTATATATGGATTATATGCAATTTCAGCATAAGATTCAGCATAAGATTCCCGTAAAACAAAAATTCACTAACTCGGCCGAACCAGCAGCTTTGACCAGGTAACCCAGCAAAAGCCCTCGTTTGCCCAATTTCTTACCTTCTCAGCTGCTGGCAAGCGCCTGCTTTGCCGCTATCGACAGACCGGTTAGCACCTGGCATGGACAATTTCCTGGTGTTGTGATGAGTTCAGTAGAAACACTTTATTTACATGCCAAGCACTAGTTTTGACGTCATATTGCTGGGTTAAATATTTGGCGGGTCAGATAGCAAATGGAAGACAACTACTGACTGACTCTTGAAGAGTACCAGGATCATGTGGATGTTTGTAAATTCTTCATTGTTAAAATGTATGTTTCAGACCTCGGTGCTATGCCAGATTTGGGTGCTGCTGACAACAGATTGACGCAGAGATATGAAGAATTGATACAGGTAGATATTCCATATGGAAGTGGTGGTTTAGCAGTTGTGTGGTAGATACCAAGTAGTTCAGTGGAATCATGTAGTGCACTGGAACGACTAGTTCCCTGTCTTATAGCGTGACGTAATGCTGAAAGTAAGATGAAATATCACCAGAAAGTCACAGAGACCGATAACCAACCGCCTGTATTGGCTGTCCGAGCTCTCAACATCTTGTGTATGTTTCAGCGGATCAACGAGGAGCTGGAGAAGCAAGTACTACAGGAGCTCCAGGAGGCGCCCCCTGGTGGCGACCCCCACGACCCCACCACGTCTGAAGGTAGCTTCACTCGCCACATACAAGGTGTCTAGATGTACAGTATTTAGCATGTTGTACCTCCTGCATGCGTTTATCTCGTGTTTTATATGTTGGAATGTTTGGGGTTGTCAGTGAAACGATATTGAGAAACAAGTAGGTGATAGATATTTCTGTATAGTTTGGGTACTCTATGTCATACCCAATCTTGTTAGCATCCAGCAGTCATCTACTGGTGAACCGCAATATTATTAAGATTTGGACAGATCATGATGTAATAGTTGAATGGTTATCAGCTGCCTACAGTAGATGTTGTTGTGTGACAGCCATACGTCAGCTCTTGGAGAGTCAGAGACAGGACGTGAGTCAGCTCCGCAGTCAGCTGCTGTCCGAGTACGAGACCCTGCTCAGATGTCGCACACAGGACATGACGTCGCAGTCGGACCAGGTTCAGCAGCTACAGCGACAGCTAGAGGACTTGCAGACTCAGTGTCAGACTAGCATGCAGGAGGGACCGCAGGAGAGACCGCAGGAGAGCCCGCAGGAGGGACAGCACCAAGCTTCAGGTACGTGTGTTATACATCAGAGCTTGGCACTAGGTGTGATATCACTGGTGATGAACAGTTACTGTAAGGTTCTACTACAATACATGTATATGCCTATTTTCTTCAATATGCAATTATTGCAGTAACATTGCTAGACATTGTTTTTGCAACAGCGATTGTTATGTTGTTCTTCTGTACTTCATACAATGTTTAATATAACATTCAAATAGTACTGAGTTTACTTCTAATATTTGAGGTGTTTTTGTTTGTTTTATTTTAGGTTTCTGCAATGACTTTCAATGACTAATCTCTATTGTATTTTCTGCGACAGATCCCGAGAAAGCAAAAACACATGACAAGCAAGAGAAAGAGTTTGACGAGCTGCGGGCATACTACGAGAAACACGTCCAGGAATTGGAGAAGACATTTTCCGATCAGATATCCGAGTTGAGGACTAAGTACGAGGGTCAGATCAGCAGCCTGGCCGCGGGGTCGGTGGACGTGCAGGACTCGGGTCACGTGTCAGACAAGGAAGCACAGCTGGCGCGGCAGAGGGAGTACGTACACAGGACCACCATGCTGACCGTCATCTCGGACAGCGACGAGTCGTCAGCGGCGGAGTCTCACAAGGCCGCGAGTACAGCTCTGTCGGTGGCCGAACTCCAGAACCTGCTGCAGCAGCGGGACCAGCTGATCTCTGACCTCGAGGCCCGGCTAGACGAGGAGAGGAACAAGGCTGCTGACTGCCAACACGAAGTGAAATCTTTGAAAAATCAGATTAATGAATTTGAGAGTGAAATGAACAAATTGAACAGTCTAGTGTCTGAAAAGGAAAGCATAATTCATGACTTTGAAAGTGAGAAAGAGAAATTTGTTTCTGAACTAGAAGAACGGAGAAAGGAGGTGTTGAATGTTGAAAATGAGAGAGATTCATATTTGAGTGCGCTGAAACAAAAGGAAATGGAAGTGTCGGATCTTGTTGGTGAAAAGGAGAAATATTTGACAGAGTTGCAAGAAAAAGATTCTGTGAAAAGTGACGAATCAAGTAGTGTTGACTTATCTGAAGAGAAAAGTGACTTGTTGACCAAGATTGAGGACCTGACCCACAGACACACGGAGGAGCTGGTGTCGCTACGCAATGAGCTTGAACATGAGAGCAAGATGGAAGTCGAGACACTTCAGTCAGAGTTCAAAGTTCAACTGGAGATAGAACTGAAACGACAAGCGGCAGAGCTACAGAAGACGTACGATGAAAATAGGAGAAATTCTGACAATGGAGTGAGTGTGAGTGAGTCGGTGAACGTCTGTGCGATACAAAGGGAGGTAATAAGAGAAACACTAGTGGAGGCCAATGAATCTCACTTGGAGGTGAGTGCGGTCAATGGCGGCTCGGGCGACCGTGCTGGTAGTGGCGACCTGGAGACACAGTACGAGGCCAGGATACAGAGCCTCACCACGGAGCTGGAGGCGGTCCGGGCAGAGAAGCAGGAGCTGACGGGGAAACACCAGCACGAGGTGCAGAACCTGCAGGCCCAGCTCCAGGACGTCCAGGACAAGTACGACCGACTCTTCTCAGGTAGGAAGCCTTCTCATAATCACTACTGTGTGTGTAGTACTGTAGGAGGCCCTATGCTGACATCCATATTGTCCGTTTCAATTCCATCTTCTGTTGTCAATGTGATGTTTGTAGATGTAGACACTGATGTATGTCTCTGTAGACAGTGATGTAATTATTAGACAGGTGGGATGTAGTGCAGTGGTAGAATGTTGGACTTCGGCGCCAAAGGTTCCAGGTTCAAATCCCGTCCTGGGGGCCCGGCATCAATGTTTGCGGAACTTACCTTTCTGACGCGATATTGATAGGATGCACTGACTGTAGAGTGGCAATGCAGTTATCATCCTCGGTCTTGTCAGTACCAGCCAGTGCTCGCAGGTTTACTGCAACATTCAGTGCTATGGATGTTGCGGGTTTCCTCCTGCCCTAAACTGACAAGTCGTGATGTTAGTGAAATAATCTTGAAAGCGACTCTAAACCCCAATTCAAAAAATAAAAAAATAAAAAAGCATTACTTTTATTTATGGAGGCCCACGTATGTTTCTTATCAGGTTATGCAAGGCAGTATCTTGCCCCGAGATTACAAAACATTTCACATACAATTTCATGCATGAAATCTTACTAAAAACATTTAGCCTTAGGGCCTGATTATGATCTAGTTAGGTAATTGTGCCAAGTTGTATCCCACTCTATGCTGATGCACCGTGCTGACTACCAATGACTCAGCCAATTCAATAGTTATAACTTTCTGTAATAAAAATGCATATGCTATCACTGCATGCATTCCAGGGCCCGTATTCTCAAACCTTCATGTCCTAAGAAGTTCATAAGTACTAAGAATTTGTCTAACTGGTTTTCTGCTTATGTCAATTTTAAATAGATATTTTCCAACCAATAACGAAGTTCTTAATTAATGAAGTTTTGAGAATACTAGCTGGCCAAGATTTCTATCAATCCAAAGCAATCTATTAATAAAAAGTATTTTAATTGAACGCTTTTGATCTTAATCTTAATCTTTATCCTATTGGATTCTTCTTATTCATTTCCATCATTGCAGGACCTTTTAGACTTAAGTAGTGACATTATTTTATCATTTTTCAAGGGTTAGTGTGAGGTGTTATTCCAGATGTCATAATGACATATGTTTGGGTATATGTAGGTCAAGGGTCAAGATAACAGCACCTCTGAACCGATAGAATGTAGAAAATATCTCGATAACTATCCATCCTTATGATATGTATAGGTCAATTAAAGGGTTATGAATTATTAATTATCACAATGAATTTTACCGCCAAAGGTTCCAGGTTCAAATCCTACCCCGGTAGCCCCCGGCATCAATGTTCGCGAAAGTTACTTTTCTGACGCCATATTGATATGATGTATTGTCTGTAGAGTGGCAATACAGTTATCATCCTTGGTCTTGTCAATACCCAACCAGTGTTTACAGGTTTACTGCAACATTCAGCGCTACGGATATTGCAGGTTTCCTCCTGAACTGACAAGTCGTGATATTAGTGAAAGTATCTAGAAAGCTACTCTAAACCACAATACAAAAAAAGACAAAAAAAACATTTGCAGATCATTTTGCATGTTACTGTTTTTGGATAAAAACGAATTAAAATTTGCTGAATAATGGTAAAAAAACTTTTGTTATATTTTTATTTTTATTATATTAATATATCTTATTTGACACCAATTCAGGTTTAAAATTTTAAACTATGTTTACCTCCTGTAATATACCAGGATGAGGGATTTAAATAAATAAATTCTGTAGGTCTGCAGAAATCTGTGTTTTTCAACAAAATGTACGAAGTACTGAATACATGACACATACAACCATCTGGCTTTCTGTAGAAAATTTATTTATTTATTTTCACCCATGAATATGTGTCACATATCCGCATAAGACTTAGTTATTGATCTGTGTTTACAGGTTGTTGATGTAAACTCTAAATGTTGGTTGTGAAGTTAATGGGCACAGTCAAATGTCACATTTTTATTATCTGGTTTACATTATAGATCTCGGCTCAGTAAGGTAAACACTTTTGTATGCATTTGACATGATGTCACACTTGACAGAAGGTAGTAGGTCACATAATAACGATGGAATAAAGAGAGCGATATTTTATTTATCACTCGAGGATGTATGCGACGTTCGTGATGCTCGTCTAGGTACTTGTTTGCAATGATAAGAGATTAATAGACCGAAGTGGGTCGTGACAATCTATACGTATGCGTGTCTGTATTCAAGTAAATGTGTATTGATTTTCAACATCAATTTCAAGTGAGAAAAAAAAATTGCAATAAACTGTTACCTTTGAATATGAGTGCATGGTGTTATGAATATGAGTGCATGGTGTTATGAATATGAGTGCATGGTGTTATGACAGGTTGGTGTTAATTGATTTTCGATCGGGTGACATGGTTGATACTTTGTACGTGGAATGTAGACGCAAATGAATTGAACATGGAATAATATTATAATATTTAAGAAATGAAAAGTATGTTTTCCAGTGGGTTTTTTTCTCATCATATTATGATTTAAACATACTTTTACTCAGCAAAGATTGCGGATTGGTTAACAACCTGTACAGCTTATTTCAATACCGCTCCAAATTTTTCTCCATAATGCTGAAAGAACCATTAGTATAATTATCATTATTATTTGTATGATGGTTACATCAATCATATAAGCTAATACCAATGCATTCTATTTCAAAGTGAAAGATTTGCGATTTGCAGGTGGAATACAGCTTGCTATTAATCTGAAAGTCATTAGAACATGTTTTATCGACAGTAACTATTTTCCCCAAAATATTTTAAATTGATCACCATTACCTTCGTAACAACATTTGAGCTCATTGTATTTTTTGTTTGTTTCCTTGTTCATTATGTATTCACTGTCTTTTATCGGTTTACTGTCTGCTATCCATTTACTATCTGTTCACTGTTCATTATCTGTTTACTGTATGTTATCTATATGTTATATGTTTACTGTCTGCTATCCATTCACTCTCCATTATCTGTTTACCGTCTGTCGTCTATATGTTATATGTTTACTGTCTGCTATCCATTCACTCTCCATTATCTGTTTACTATCTGTTGTCTGTTCACTCTCCATTATCTGTTTACTATCTGTTATCTATATGTTTACTGTCTGCTATCCATTTACTATCCATTATCTGTTTACTATCTGTTATCTATATGTTTACTGTCTGCTATCCATTTACTATCCATTATCCGTTTACTGTCTGTTATCTATATGTTTACTGTCTGCTATCCATTCACTCTCCATTATCTGTTTATTGTCTGTCGTCTATATGTTATATGTTTACTGTCTGCTATCCATTCACTCTCCATTATCTGTTTACTGTATGTTATCTATATGTTTACTGTCTGCTATCCATTCACTCTCCATTATCTGTTTACTGTTTTTTATCTGTTCACTGTCCATTATTTGTTTACTGTCTGTTATTAACTGTCTGTTATCTGTTCCCTGTCTGTTATTCGTCATGTATTGGTGAACGATTCATTCCTGCTGTAATGTAAAACAATAATTCACTCACTGTCTGTTTCTGTTTACTGTCTGTTCACTGTTCACTGTCTGTTATCTGTTCACTGTCTGTTATCTGTTCACTGTCTGTTATCTGTTCACTTCTGTTCACTGTTCACTGTCTGTTCACTGTTCACTTCTGTGTTGCAGACGAAGCGAGAGGAGCGAGAGAAGGAGAAGTCACTTCAGAAGAAGGTGACAGAACTACAGGGACAGATCCAGCGACTGGAACGCAGGATTACACTCCTCCGGACTGAGAACGACACTCTGGTGTGTAGCGATAATTAATAATAATAATAATAATAGCAATAATAATGGTAATAATAGTAATAGCAATAATAATAGTAATAATAATAGTAATAGTAATAATAATAGCAATAATAATGGTAATAATAATAATAATAATAATAAAAATAGTAATAATAATAATAATAGTAATAATAATAGCAATAGCAATAATAATGGTAATAGTAATAATAATAGCAATAGCAATAATAATGGTAATAATAATAATAGCAATAATAATAGTAATAATGATAATAGCAATAATAATGGTTATAATAATAATGATAATAATAGTAATAATAATAATACATGTAGCAATAATAATAGTAATAATGATAGTAATAATAATAATAGCAATAATAATGGTTATAATAATAATAATGATAATAATAGTAATAATAATAATAATAATACATGTAGCAATAATAATAGTAGTAATAATAATAATAATAATAATAATAATAATAATACAGTGCTCCCTCAATTATAATAATAATAATAATAATAATAGTAGTAATAATAATAATAATACAGTGCTCCCTCAATATAACGCCCTTCAATGCACCGCGGATTCGGATACAACACAGTTTGTTTTTTTAATTTTT
>JAVCKZ010092991.1:0-11596 GCA_034780755.1 Lepetodrilus elevatus | reverse complement strand
GAATGGCGTCCGTATATTTTGCAGGTGCTAGGTACTGAACCAAATATTATATGCACCAACTTCCGCCAGTAATGTTTTACAACAGCGGCAGCTCATACGTACGTTTTCATAGCTTTTTGTAGACGTTTTTGATGCCTGTATTGGGTTATGATGTCCCGATTGGGTATCATGCCCCAATTGAGGGGTGTACTGAACCTGGTCAAGCCCATTCAGATATAATGCATATTGCCGAGAGAATTTTCGCATTAAGATATTATCCAAAAATAATCATTATTTTGAACACAATTGTATCGTAACACAAAGTTAAACTCCTACATATTTCCTGCACGTATCATACTTATATTTATAATCATACATTTGAAACAGCACAGAGTTAAGAAGAGAAAGCTTCCAACAGTCCAACTGAGTATCAACCTGGGTGGACAACATTACAGTACAAGTTCTTACTATGACGTTTACACGATTTCGCGAATGCCGATTGGTTAAAACATTGTCACGTGACAAACGTTTACGCAAGCTTCGACGTTCACATAACCAGCACTTTCAAATCATTCATACTTCAGTGAACAACGATAAAATGACGGTCATTTCTTAAACAAAGGCATCCCTCGGGCCTCATCAGCAAAGCTTTCATGAAGCAGTTTCTCCATCAACATTTGTGGTAAGTCTTTAGACGGTGACGGTCGTGATGTCTCCACGGCTACTGCCTCGGTGCCCCACGACAAAACCTGTAGGGATATTAACCGATACACCTCGGAAAGTGTGAATGTAACTCCTACATATTTCCTACACTATCATACTTATATTTATAATCATATACATGTATTTGAAACAGCACAGAGTTGAGAAGAGAAAACTTCCTACAGTCCAACTGAGTATCAACCTGGGTGGACAACATTACTGTGTCAAGACACCCCTTGGGCCTCAGCAAAGCTTTCATGAAGCAGTTGCTCCATCAACATTTGTGGTCAAAAAGGCCAACAACTTTAAAATTAAAAAAGATGAAAAAAATGCAACAATTGCAGCCATAAAGAAGAGCCTGACGAATCAGGTCAATTTTTGTCCTAATGTTTGTGGTAAATATTCTACCAAATTCATTTCCCATAATATTATTGGATATATAAGTTATCATAAGCTCAAACTTTTAATACATTTGTCATGTTGTTATTTATATCATCCGTTATTTTTCTATTTATGCCTGTACTTTAGTTGCGATTGTACTGAATATCAATTTAGGAGCACATTGTTCATATTAGGAGGGTTCATTCTCGATTTGTCCTTTTGTATGTTCTGTATCAGACAACTAAACAGAGAGGAAGTCCTAGAAAGAATCAATGATACACCAGTGAAAAAAAGCGTGTCAACCTGCCCTGTCAAGAATTCTTGTCCACGCGTTAGGCCTATATGTGATGAACTGCTTCACAAACATAAAATGATACGTGGAACGATATTAAATATATGTTTTGAAGAAAATTGGCCATATTCTATAATATTTCATGATTTTCAATGTGTGTATTATTATTTTTATTTGCACAAAACTACGAAGTAGATGTCTATAAGCATCATGGTGAATAAAATGCCTGGACATTTAGAGGACATTCAAACGATGAGGGTGATACTCATTATTTAAATAAACTTATTGCCCCACAACATTTGGGTTGCCCTGTGTTGCTTCTAAAAAATATCAGTGATGAACTGGTAAATGATGGATTGATGAAAGTTTAAATAATGATGATCCAGTAGTATTTACATTTGGTACGACTACACTTACACTACGTAGCTCAACGACCACAAATCCCATTAAAACTATGTTTTGCTATGTTTTAACTAAGACACTGACACAGTAGTAACCTGTGTACCATAGTATAATTGGGTGGAGGGTTCAGCCTTGGATTTGCCCGAATAAAATCACGAACAACCTGAACTCGGTTAGTTGGCCGTCTACAGCTCGAGATGCCAGAAATCTACTACAAATCTGCCTTCTCTGAAAGGGCTGAGATCATCTACAAGTCTCTGGTGTAGGGTGAGATGACCCACAAATCTCTGGCTATCGGTTGTTTCTGAGCGTGAGATGACCCACACATCTCCATCAGTTGTCTCTAAGTGCGGTGAAATCATCCACAAACCTCTGCATAGATTCTTCATCTTCGCAACTCACTGATCCCGAGAAATGTTCCAGAGATAACACAAAGTCTTCCTGTAAAAAAATATATCCAAAAATATAATTGTAAATATTTCTAGACTATTCATCTATGAAATATGGTTAAAACATTGTGGCCTAGCACATTATACTACATTTGAGTTAAAAATGCAATAGTTACAAATATATTGGGTGTTGTTCACCGCAGTTTTGTGGAATAATGTTTTTTCATGTGAATGTATATTATATTCCTCAATGCATATCCCCATAGAAAATAATCCTCAATAAATCTTTACCCAATCCTCAATTAACTATTTTGACCGAATAATTTACGTTGCAGCAAGAATATTTCCATGCAAAATAATCCTCAATGAAGTATATTACAACATGCTAATCCTCTATTGATGTATTATTAGAATCTAACAATCCTCAATGGATTATTACAATTTTAATTTCTGCCTCCAGAATCTCTCCCATCTCCAAGTCACTCCAGGATTTCTCAACAGCTCCCTCGTCGTCATGGCAACACGGAGTCCAAAATGACCCTGGTATGTCATCCTGGGACACCTGAAGTTAAGTTTTATGTAATAACAGCATCTATCTTTCAAATATATGTAAGTTAATAAAAAAAATATATTAATGAATCAATTGTTAATAAATTGACTTTATTTTGACATATCACAGGTAACACTGGCTGGTACTGATGAACAAAGGCCCTCAAGATTACGAAACCTTTTGAGTATGAAATGAAATCTTACTAAAATAAAATCATAATCTCGGGGCCAATAATAATGGGACAAAAATATATGCACACGGATTAATGAAGGCAACACTGTTTATTGCATTGACAAACCTTCTTGAAATATTTTGCCTTTTGTATCCTTCGGACTGGTTGCATGGCAGCATCTCTGCACAGTATTGTCAGATCCGAATGGGTGCAATGATATCCCCTGAAAACAGAAAGAAAATAAAACATTTTAAAAATCTTATACAATTACAGTACTACCAGTTGACCAGTTGCATGTCTGAATATCTACATAAAGGGTCACAAAGAAGTGATGAATTACATTACCGGGTATAAACAGCAGTGTTCGAATTAATAGCGGGTCCGGGGGTCATTTGAAAATCTGCAATGTTAAAGGTATCTGTGTGACCCCCCCTGAAAATAAACAGATTTTACCACCTTTAACATTGGGCCTATGGAGAATAACCCCCTCATTATTTTCATTATTTCGAACACTGAACAGTGATTAGTATTCAACAGGAGGAAACCCGCAACAGATGTGGAACTTATTGCTTCAGCAAACCAAGCATCTTATTGCTTCAGCAAACCAAGCATTATCAAGAATACAAAATCCAAGAATTATCACAACTGCACTACATTGAATGCTGACATTGCATCTTACGATGACTGCAAAGAAAACCTGCAACACCTGTGGAACTTCCCGCACCTTCTAATAAAATTCCAAAAATAATAACTACACTTGCAAGTTATAGCATCCCATCAATGCAAATGTCAGATTTTATTAATTAATTGAATTAAAGTTTTACGTCGCGGCAGGAATATCTCACCCATAGGCGACGACGCAAATGTCAGAAAGGTTGTATATTCTGCATACACTAATGCCCGGTTCCTGCAAGTGCATTAACTTACTGTAAAGAAAGAAGGACAGAAATACAGTAGACATTGCATATAATGGCCTGGCATAAACTGGACACTTGCCTATGATTTTACTGAATCTGGAATTCCCGGTCCCGTCTAACACATGTCTGATGCTAATTATGGTTAACAGACTTTGCATATAATAACGGACAAAAATAGCCGATCCCAATTAGTACATTATATGCGAGGTCTACTGTACGTGTAAACTTGCCCTGGCACGGAGGTCCTGTCCACCAGGACGTCGACATCTTCATCTGACAGACAGTGTCGACAAGTACTCAGGTATTTCTTTATCAAGGCCTTTCTGTCTTCGGTAGTTGGCAAGTCGCACCACAATCTGACCGACAACCTACAGCAGAATTCACAGACGCCTTGACATGAACATGGCGAGGGTCAAAACATGATAAAATAGCAGATAGCAGACAATATGGACAATGTATCTGTAGCACGCTGATTAGACCTTGTCAAAGATTTGGGAGGAAATGGGTTTTTGTTTAGATTGCAATGCCAATTCTTAAATAAATCACCATACAAAAAAATTATATGGGCATGTGAATGATAAACCTTCTAGGGCCTTGGTTGGATAATCCCCAGGGATCAATGGATCAGCGCACCCTCATTTTCCTTCTCAACTTGGGATAATAACGTATGCTATGTGCATGTTTTAGAGCATAGATTTGTCACAACATAAATGTTCACATTATTCTTTTTTTTTCTCTCACATTATTAGTATTATAATAAATTATAATTAGAAAATAATTAAATTAAATAAAGTAACATTACTTCTTCCTAGTCGAGTGGCACATGGTCCACGGTGTCCGTGATAAAAACACCACTTGGACGTCCCTGTAATGTTCATCCTGGTGCATATTTGTGAGCTGGACCAAGATCTCCGTCTTGACGAGTCTTCTCACGGTCGTCGTCGTCGGACTACTTGAATCGTCTTCCAGCATGTCCAAGTCGTCGATGCAAATAATACTGGGCTGTTTCTCACTGGCTATCTTGAACAATTCCCTGACTTGTCTGCAAACACAAATGACGTCCACGATTTAATATTTTTATTTGCAGGCTTAATGCTTTCTTATGTAGCCATGTGATATATAATTGCGAGTGAGTGAATATGGAGTTTAATGTCGCTGCGGGAATCTTTCACCCATTTGCAACGAGTGTGATATATAAGATGCTACGGGTCTTTGCCAGAGCGAGTGAATATGGAGTTTAAAATCGCTGCGGGAATCTTTCACCCATTTGGTTCAGCCTGTACAGCATTGGATTCACAATCCAGCAATTCGAGTTCGAATCCCAGGTCCTTGGTTACGCGTAAAATGGATGAACAGAACGTAAAGGGTGGGGCAGACATAGCATTAATTAATAGATGTCAGTTATTATTATTGCTCCAACTCATATATGCAATATTTTCAAAATTAACAATTTTTGTGGTTAAAATGACACACACACACCCATTGAAATCAATTATTTAAACTTTGTTGATCTGTATTTTGAAATTTGCTTTGCTGAAGATGACATCACGTCGCTTGTAATATCAAAACACCTTTCCATGGACTCCTTCCAACCCGAACTACTCCTGATTGAATTAACCCTCTCCTTGCTGGATTAGGCATGGGAACTGCTCTTTAGCGCATCTCTGGTTGCATCCAGCAGGGAGAGAGTTAACGCTTTACTTTGGAGCAGGAATATTTCACCCATATACGTGACGACTACAAGAAAGGTTGTCAAGTGATCATCTTGGGAGGTAGCTTGCTCCTCACCTTTCAGCATCGCCAACATACTTGGAGACAAAATTGAACATGGAGATGTTGAAGAATGTCGCCTCAGGGATTTCTGCAGCTGTTGCTCGCACGACCATCGTCTTTCCACATCCTGCATGCTGAATTAAGAATATGTCATTAAAAGTTGATAGAAATTTAAGAAAATACAATCAAATATTAATCATACAGTGTACTATACATGACAAGAATACAATCTTGAAAATCTTTAAATCCTAAAATGAAATAAACAGTTATAAACCTGCCATTATCAAAGTTCGCTAAAACTTAATTTCCTTAATGTAATACTCCTCCAGTCATCAGAATTTGCATATTTCCGTGTCAACGCGACTCTTGACAACCTTGAAAAAACATGACTCCTCCACCGGATGTGCATGCCTGTCTGTGTGTGCATGTTCACTCCCAATGCTACTTCCTTTTTCTGTTGTCATTTGAGCAGAGCAGTTGCTAATAATGCTCTTATCTAAAAGTTACGATCAAAGTTTCTTAAAAGTTGCGTTTACAAGAACTACTAATCTTTCTTGTAACTTTTATCGCAACTTTCGATGGGGAATTCCCCATGCCATATATAGAATCAGGGCGCCAGATTAACATTTTGAGTTAAGTTGCAATGGCACCAAAGGTGCTAAATGTTAGAAGATAGGTTGCCCGCAGTACAATTTAACTTGCCCCTGTACATCGGGCATATGTTAGTTCAGAGCAGAATGATGCATTACCAAATATGGATGCAACAGAATATCATCATTGACTCGGTCATAATTGTATTGCACAGAGAAAAAT
Organism: Lepetodrilus elevatus; assembly: GCA_034780755.1. Classification (NCBI taxonomy): domain Eukaryota; kingdom Metazoa; phylum Mollusca; class Gastropoda; order Lepetellida; family Lepetodrilidae; genus Lepetodrilus; species Lepetodrilus elevatus. The sequence continues at coordinate 5,226 of JAVCKZ010092991.1, read as the reverse complement.
GCACGTTATGATGTAATGGTTTTGCATAGTAAACAAACTTCAATATCAGCTGTAAAATATCACATATGCTAGTCTTACATTTCTCAGATTACTGGGTTATTTCATTTTATTGTTAAGAAATTAGAATTTAGATCATATTTTAAAAGAATTTTCAAAATTACAGGCATAAAACTTACCCCAAAAATTAACAGAGCATGTGCAGACCTTCGCCCACCTGGGGAATTAAAGCAAAACCTTTTTTCAGTGATGTTACAGAAGAACCAAAAGGATTAGAATTCTGATATTTATACAGAATTGTGAGGACTTGTTATAAATATTAGTATGACATGATGGTAGTACTGCAGTGGTAAAAACCTGTTTTTCAGCCAATGTCATTTACAAAACCAATCAACATCACAGGTACACAGAGCAGTGTACTTATTATTCTATGCGTTATACACAATGCAATATGATTACTAATTTACATTTAAGAGACTGGGATCCTGCTGTCTAGTAATTATCAGGAATTAATTACATAAACAATAATTACATAAACAATGATTACAAATAAATTACATAAACAATAATTACATAAGCAATTTACTATTGCAACATATTATGAACATATGTCCGAAATTACCATATATATAAACAGTTCTAACTGTTTTGTGTCTACTTACGTATGAAAGACTGTGGAAATTTGACTGGAAGAAGCACGCATTCTTTCAAAGATTCCTTGGTCTTCTTATTGCCGACAACACCTTCAAGCAATATTCCGGCATCAGCCTCAGGTGGAACAACAAAATCTGAAAATATAAAATACATATCCATGGATGCATATAGGATACAAACATTTTTAAATAGTTACAGGTATTTTGCGATATAAAAGTTGCAGTTGACAAAAAAACATACACTATTTGTCGTACATGATTAAATATTGGAAAAGTGTTCTTGAAACCATTCAAAACTTATGACATACATGTATTTAAAAACACAAACAGGATTAGAAGTTCCCACTCGCCCGGCGGCCCGTGGCGACCTTCTTTTGTTGTGGGCGAGTATCTTTTTAGGGAAATCGCTCTTCTTATTTGACTTACTAGCCAGTTGGATTGTTCAAAATTGTAATTCTTTGCACTAACTTCCAAAACATACCCATCAAGTATTTGCGTCTTGTTCTCGTTTCCTCGTCAATAATTGTCTCATCAATAACCGATGGCTCAAAACACCTAGAGAAACACAAAATACACACAGTAAATACATTTAGGAAAAAGTGTTTTTAAAATTTCTTTTAACAATTTACATTAGCTTCATATTATTTTAGCAATGAAGAATTTCCAAACATCTACAGACTCGAGGTACTCTTCAAGAACTTGCAGACACACTCGAAGAAAATGTCACCAGATTCCTCAAGTAGTTACACAATTTGGTAGAAAGCCTCCCCGCAAAATATTTGCCAGCCCTTAAATTTATTTGTGGAGTATTATTATACTACTGTATATTCATTCATAAACATGCCTTGTAATTAGCACTGTAACTAACTAATTTAGCAGGTGTTACATATTTAATTAATTACGTTGAACAGTTAATTAATTACACCTCACGATAACAGGTATTTCATCCAGTTGATTTAAAGTTAAGGTTATCTGCTAGACTCCCCAAAATTAATTAATTACTTAGACGCTCATATTTAATTAAAGTGACTCAAACAGATGTGACCATATCTATAATGTGATTTCACCTATGCCAATTATTATTATTATGTTGTACATATATATTTGTAAGAATCAGTGAAATGCCACGCAAACCCATTGAAATAAATCCTTTTACCTTTCGATGATAATTGATTGTTTTGAAAATGGATATGGAGCCTACATTGGGATTTTCCTCTAAGTAACTTAGTCACAGTAGTTAGACAAGTACGCTGTAATTGGTTCTCAGCAAGATGCTCGACATCTATGCAGGGTATTCAAATTACTGAAGGTGACATCAGAAATGACCCAGGATTTCACACTGATGCTCACCTAGCACTAATCTATGTAAATAAACTTGACTGCCCGGAAAACAAACTGATTTATCGACAACAGATCATTTGGAAGGAAATCAATAACTGTACATGGTAGGATCAGTTCTTTAAATTTATACAATATGAATTTTGCGCCCGAGTCACTTTAATTACATGCTCACTATAACCATGATAACAGATTTCATCTTGTTGTCAACATGTATTTTTCTGACTCTTCCCAAAATCTCTTCAAACGATGGGTTTGATTGTATTGGGTGTTTTTTGTCAGTGATCATGCCGTGATGTTTATTTTTTACCAATATGGTGATAATATGACGAAAATGTCACTTTGTAGCACATTATATCATAAGATTTCAAACAAATATTTGAATATGAATCGAATACCGTACTTACAAATGAACAATATAATTTTTTCTTTTCGTTTCAACTCTACATAAATTAATATAAGATTGATTGAATTAGTGTTTTTGTCGCAGAGGGAATATTTCACCAATACGTTAATACATTAATAAAAGAGCTACGTTGTTTTCTACAGGAAAGCCTAGAAAAAAACACCATACAATGTTCAGGGCTCCAGACTAACATTTTTAGTTACTTGCCCGCAGAGCAAGTCAGGGCAAATGGCAATGGCACCAAAGGTGCTAAATGTTAAAAAGTAGGTTGCCCGCAGTACAATTTAACTTGCCCCTGTACGTTGGGCGTATACATGTTAGCCCCGATATGTTGCGATCCACTTACTCACTTCCTCTTAACAGTATTTTCAAACATTCGGCTCGGGTGAGAAAGCTGTCTATTCTGGAGTGCAGGTTTCTTTTTAATTTATCTGTAATTTCAGGTGCTGAAAAAAAATTAGAATAAGAACATAAGTTTGAAAATATGGTAATTAAAATGACAAAATAAAGTATGCAATCATTATTAGTAGTGGGTCCAAACATGGCATCTGGCATTGTGTGGCAAGTGTTGGTAAATTGTGCTGCAAATTGTGCGATTGTTATGTGTAATTTTAATTCTTTTCCCATAGGTTTTAGGTTACATGATCATGTTTATGAAATAAATAAAAAATATATAAATTAAATTATAAAAAATACAAATAAATTTATGATAGGATGTATGTTTTAAATTAAACGACTACCGGTATATATGAACTTCAATAATATTCTTTAAAAAACCCACAAATTTTACCCTCTTCAAAACACAAATGCAATTTAGCAATGTAGTCAATTTATCGTCAATCTAGAATTCCCATATTACCATGATATGCTTTCATCAACATCTCGATCCCCTGCTTGTAAAGATTGAAAGCATCTAGACTCTCCTTCCTAATGTCTTTGTTCTTAGCTCTTGTAAGTACATCAGTTGCCGAAGAAATCCATTTTCGAACAGACTGGAAATAAAAAATATTTATAAATTTTCCATCAAACATCAACAGTGGAATGTTTCGTGAATAAAATCGAACCCTGGCCCAAATATCGAAAATGGAATCGAAATACAAAAACGTGAATCATCTCATCCCTAGACAACATGTGGCAATAGGCCATTATAGGGTCTGCAAGTCTCATCGGGGTCATATCCGGTGACAGGAAGAATTTCGACGGTTGTTATGAATCGCGTCTAAATCGCGACGTTTTCATGTGTGGTCACAATGGGATACCGGTATCGTCGATGTGTAGCGCATTTAGGGACTGGTTTATGTAACCGGATATTGAATTAATCTCGGGCTATCTCGTGTCAACTTACAGACCCTATGGGTCCTTATTTTAGTCTGACTAAAATTTTTATTTCTTTCTTATTTCTTTCTTATTTCTTTCTTATTTCTTTCTTAAATTTCAAAATAGTATCACTACATCTAGATACAACCCTGTAGACACCAATATTCTTTATTGAAAATAATTCAATTATGAAAACAAAATATTGCTCTGCAGTGCTTAAAGAGCCTGTGTACCAACCTGTGGAATAGCAGGTTCAACTGTACCATTTTCACTAGGCCACACATCATCAGGACGTCCTTCAAAACAGGGCAAATCTTCTATTGAAGGACCAGAGACCAAATTCCTCTCATCCTCCATGGTGCCACCTTCTGCCATAATTATAGACAGTCTGAGCCGTAATACTAGTATTTTACTAGTTTGAAGTCTGTTCCGTAATATTTAGTCCCTGTGCTTGCAACTTCTGTTCAGTAATATTTAGTTTCTGTGCTTTGAAACACAAATGTGGAACGATAATTACATAACCATTTCTATCATTGAAGTTGTACAATGATTATTTAAATGTGTACTGTAACTCTTATCATGTTTTCACTGCAGACTCCCCAAGTTCACATTATATCTGTGACTGTCCAACATTCTCATTACGTACTCACAAATCACTAGTACGGGAGAATAAGATAGGCACGATCTAGAGATCATCTTTCTACGGCTCGTTTCACCGATATTGTTTACCAGCTGTCTACCACTGCTCGGACGTATGCTCATAATGTAATGCCATTACTAGATCTATTTCACTGTATTAGTAATCGTACGAGTCGGACTCTATGTTGATATGTACATGCTATAATGTCATATTCCGTTGACATCTACTAAGATTAGTAAGATGCAAACATTGGATATGCCGCGTGATTTTGAGTCACGACGAGTCACGGGCACGTGCCGTAGCGGATTTATTTCACAACGAAAGGCACGAGGATAAGACATGTCATGTCTTGACTATCAAATGACGTTGTCTTCGCGAAAACGATGTTGTCAGTTGTTTTCTCCACTTTTAATATATCTAGAAGAATCATTTTCACTCAAAAACACGTCTGCAGCGTCAAAAACCTTCTTGAATTTTGGCGGCTTTTCTATTCTTCTTTACTGAAGATTTCGCATAGGCTATGATTTTACGCCGCTTCGAATAACACAGAAATCTGTATCTAAAGCTCGAGTAGTCATAAAATATCACAATTTTAATTTTACTTTTGTAGAAAGTGAGCGCTTTCGATAACTTCATTACTTCCGGTCGATTGGCAACTCAATTTATAATCCGGTCTATAGATGGTTTCTTTTCTCACCAGAATTTAGAATTTAGAATATAAACTTTCTATCTATGCAGTACGTGGTAACACGTACACACACCCACACACACACACACACACACACACACACACAGCAGCAGCAGCGGATCCAAGGGGTGTGTGTGTGTCTTAGGGGTCTTTAGGGGTCCTTATGCCCTGGAGGGGGGGTCTTAGA
>JAVCKZ010092980.1:0-11597 GCA_034780755.1 Lepetodrilus elevatus | reverse complement strand
AAAAGGAAGAAAAACATTATCAAGATATTGTCATCTCCAATTAAACCTATAAGTTTTTATTCTCTGTAAAATGAGGTCTATTTTAAATAAATAAATAAATAGTAAACAGCCCACGTATTTTATCATTATGTAGTACACGTTTTCATCACTGCCAGATTTAAAATGTATGCGTATAATGATTTATATTATAAGTGTATGTGGGTAATTTAAATATCAGACCATTATAATTGAAATTTGTAAATAGAATTTCCAGTCCATATAATTATGTAAGATGCCAAAATTGTATTTATATGCACATTTTGTAAAGAAAGGATTTTGAAACAATCAAAAGCTTTTTCGATATAATATTCTTTTCTCTGTTATAATTGTGACATTGCCTCTTCTATTTAATTTCCACCACTGTAATTCAATACGTAGAAAATCTTGCCTGAGTGTTCATCTGGAGCACTGTGTCACTATGCGATGATGGCTGCATTTTACTGACAAAACATACGAGTAACCAGATACCTAATGTTATCCAATTTAACCCTGGATATGCCCTGAAGAGCAGTATCTATTCTGTTCCGTTTGTTATCCAGTAGGGAGAGGGTTAAAAAAGTATATAGTTACAGTATAAAATTTGATTCTATCCTAAATTTAGCCTCAGTATGAAAAACGATATGGTTGTTTGTCTTGTCATACGTCAGAGTCAGAGTCACACTCAACAAATCAGCTGGTATTTCAATATTTCTATTTTTGGCTGAATTGGCCCCAAGGGTCGTAGTGGGATTAGGTAATCACACGGCATATGGAAGTGACATACAGATAGTTTTGTCATCCTTCTTCGTACGCACAGAACAGTTTGATTGTAAGCTAGTTGCACAGAACAGTTTGATTGTAAGCTAGTTGCACAGAACAGTTTGATTGTAAGCTAGTTGAACAGAACAGTTTGATTGTAAGCTAGTTGCACAGAACAGAACAGTTTGATTGTAAACTAGTTGCACAGAACAGAACAGTTTGATTGTAAACTAGTTGCACTGAACAATTTGATTGTACAATTGATTGTAAGCCAAAATTTCAGAACCTGCTACAGGTTGCAAGTCTGGTTGCATGAATTACTTTTCTCGCTACCATAGTTTTAGTTAACTATATTTTTTAAGTATTGTAGCGATAAAATTGTTTCATGCAGTGGATTTACATTTGAAACTGGTTAAGAAAATTTTGACTTACAATCAATTGTAGTTACAACTGTCATGTGCAACGGGCTCCAATTTTTATTGTTGTTGATTTTGGGTTTAAAATTAAAGCCACTTTCAAGATTATTTCACTCGTATGAATATAAGTGTTATGTACTGCTTGTACTGGGGTGGATTTCCATCGGTTTGTACACTGCTGTAGCTCACTGGAATGTCAATTTGCAGATAGATAATTTGAATCCGAGCCGACCAGCTTTAACCTTTAACCCTTTAATGTCATTTGGTATAATGCAACCAATGATCGAACCCGTAACCTTATGCGTTCCGGGCTGCCGCTCTAACCATTGAGATACTGGTGGTTAAAAATAAGTCATTGTAGAAATATATTCTTCCATGGCAGGTTGTCAAAGTTGGTGTTGGATACTCTCCATGGAGTTGAGAAGGTATTTGATGGCGGGTGTTTGTAATTGCTTTCTTGTATGTGGTAGAATTATGATACCGGTAATTAATTAATTTGCTGAATTTGCTGAATTTTCTCGTAGATCGACGCGTAACTTACTAGCCCGACTAGTGATACAAATAACAAATGTTGCGAATTTCTACTACTAGCCCTTAGGATACTTTTAGCATTGGGAGAAATGGCCTGGGTTAGTGTTAATTTCGATCCCTGGTTATAGAATTAATATTATTCAAAACCAAATGCAATGCTGGCCGCATTCACATTTATTCAAATTAAAATTCATTGAAAGTGTCCAATAACGAGACTATCATATATATTGCAATTGCTTTGACATTTTCTAGTCAGGAATTTAAAGTAACTACATATTGTGAAATGTACAAGACCCCGAAAGCTGTGCCTAACTTCCTTGCTATCTGTGACAGTATCCAAATAAGGCGGTCCCTTATTATATCTGATGCAATGTTGAGACATCTACTTTCAGTATGGCTATGATCATTACGCTCGGTAAGGGCCAGTCGCTCAACCAGCCAGGCCCTGAAAGTGGATTTTCAAATTGTAACCGGCACAAGTGTAGCTGTTACCTGTTGTGAATGCAGAATTTGTCAAGCGTGACCTTTGACCTCGGCTGGCTCGGATATTGATTTCAAGGTTCATAGGTGTTGTTTGTGAAGCCATGAATCAGCTGATGCAAGGCACTGGAAATTGTTTGAGTGGTTTGAGTGTGTGTGTATATATATCGCTACCGGTATCAAACATTCTGCTTAACATGTCTTGAACATTGAGATCTACATAGTGCATTATCTCAGCTGGAGGGAATTTGAGATCTACGTAGTGCTTATTTCACCTGGAGAACTTTCCCGCAGTAAGAGTAAGACTCCATAATCACTCACTCACTCAGTTGGAGAACTTTGTCATTTTGGTGAACGACGTCATATTTAATTGACAGTCTCATTTCAATTTGACGGTGAAGCCGAGATCCGTACTTTCGAGGAGATACTGTGGTGGAATTCAGAAGTATTGTGTTTACTGGACCGTGAAGTGTTGTGTACTTCTCTCGGTGTGTTCAGGTGTCAAACGTGAAGTTAAGTTTTCTTAATTTTCTCATTGTCATGGAAACTTGTGGTGCATGTGTGTTCGTTGTGACTACTTTACTGCAAAGGATTCTGTCACGGGTGGTTGTGATCGCCGTAGCCAGTGAAAAACTGTCAAGTAACATTTGATCCAGTTAAGCAGTGATGATATTGTTTTGATTGATCTGGGAGAGTGAAAATACGACTTGCTTTGCTTCAACTAGTGACTGCTGTCTCGGAGAATCATTCATGCTACATCATAATTAACATTAATTCAATTCACGTTGCGTCAAAACGTCATTTCGAACAATCTACATACAAGTCATGTTTGAGTGAGATTTGCACAGTGAATTTCCAAGTTCAAGGCCATTTGATTTCCTGTGCTTGTGGACATTTGTACGAACGATATTTTCCCGATTGGTTCCATGTATATTTCTCGAGAAATATCCGAATAACAATTTTTTAAATACTCATTTGTTCGGTTGATCATTCTGGATAGATCTGAGAAAAAATATTTTTCTGATTTACTCTGCGGGTCCTAGATTTCTGATTCCCAGGAAAAGATCTGACATTGAATAGTGAATATATCTGACAACAAATTGTAAAAATGTTTGTTGACGGCCACCACGTTGGGGGGATAGTCCTAGTCGAGAGAACTAGTCAGGAGTTACAGCTTTACAAGAAGGTGAAGGAGCTGGGCGAAGGCATCAACGACTTGAAAGCTAGGAAACCTCCTGGATACAAGAAAAAGGTGTGCACTCACGATGTGGAGGAAAACTGCTGGGGCGTGATGACCTCATGTTATTTTTGTCATCAGGGTCATGTCACATTTGTCGTCGCAAATGGGTGAAAGATTCCTGCAGTGACGTTAAACTCCATATAAACACCATATTCACTCACTCACTCATGTCACATTTATACCAGATGTGTACTTTTCCTTTTAAATTATAAAGTTACATAATAAGTATACAATTTTAATACTACTGTATTACTACTAATAATATTTTTGTTGTAGGTGATTTTGTATCAAATACGATTTTTTCCTTTCAAATTATGGTGGTGGAGGTATCATGACACGGATGAGGAAATTATCCTTAATATTAAGTTTATATTTATCCTACTAGTATTTAAATAATGTCATTTTCATTGTCAGTAATTTAATAAACATGTACTTCCTTATGTTTTCAGTATCAGCTGGTGTACTGATACTTTCAGCTCCAAAAATGTTGTGGGTTTCCTCCTGCACTATAAACTAACAAGCCGTGATACAAGTAAAATAATTTTGAAAGTGACTATAAACCCCCAATTAAGAAACAAATACTTCATTTTAAATAATTTAATGCTAAATTACCCCATGAAACAAGTTGAAATAATTATCCCATTGAAATTAATCGCTGAGGATGAATAGAATGAAATAATGAATGAATGAATTCATGCTTTTCGTGGCAGCGGGAATATTTCACACATATGCGACTATTGAGATGCAAGGAAACACTTTGAGATAAACGGACAAAGAATTATTTGCCAATTTGGTATTGCAACATCGTCAACAGGTAAAGAATGAGTTGGTATTGCAACATCGTGGACAAAACACGTAGCTGTGATGGGTGGCTGTGATGGTTGGGTTTGGGTTTCCTGGGTCATGATGCCTCAGTCACAGTGTCATCTGATTGTCAAACCACGTAGTGACCTACTTGCGTAACCTTACCATACCTTGAAGTCCAATGACAAATTAAGAATTGTCCTGTGACAGTGACAGTTATGTGATTGTGGTTGTAATTAGGAAACTGCTCGGGTGTCGGATGTTAATGTCAGGCATATCTCGAGTTACATACAGATTATCCATATTTTTAAAATATTCATATTGTACTGAGTGGGATACAGAGCCAAATATTCAACATTTTATGATTTTTACGAGGACATCATGGTCAGGCATATTTTTTTTCTTTGTCCGATCTGAAACTTTTATTTTTCCAGATTCCCGGAAACCTTATTATTATCTTGCTTTTTAAAATGGAAGTTTGACTATTATCCTGGTATTTATTGTGATACACACATGAATTTATCACTGTTTATCAGCACACATTAGACATAGTAGATAATGCCCAGTCAGTACTGGTACACTCTAGTAGTACCTAGTCAGTACACGCTAGTACCCAGTCAGTACACCCTAGTACCCAGTCCGTACACCCTAGTACCCAGTCAGTACACCCTAGTACCCAGTCCGTACACCCTAGTACCTAGTCAGTACACCCTAGTACCCAGTCAGTACACCCTAGTACCCAGTCCGTACACCCTAGTACCCAGTCCGTACACCCTAGTACCTAGTCAGTACACCCTAGCAGACTATGTACAGTCAGGGACATGTTTCTGCTAGCTGATTTCATGTTTGTTTTCACCAGATTTGCTGACAGAGTTCTTCTCTCCATTCCATGTCGTCTCCCTTTGTGACCTTCACCTTCATCTGACCTTGACCTGACCATCTCCACTGACCTTCAATTTCTACACAATGTTGCCCATCTGCCGCTTTCACCGCCTGTTGTGTCGCCAACGGAAACTACCACATCTGATGCGCATGTTGTCTGGAAATCAGGTAAGACAGCTTAGGGAGAAATAAGAGAGAGAGCTAAATTCCCAGAGACAAATGTAATTAAATGGCATTTTTAATTTGCATGAGGAATAGTTTTACAGCATTCTGGAAATGGGTGATCATAGTTATCAGCAATTAATCATTAAGACCAATTTGAGTGTTTTTTTTATAAAAACAGTTCATTTTCAATGGTTGTGATGGTTATTTGCGTGAATCCTGCAGAAATATTAACCAACAATTTGTTTTCTTTATGTAATCTTTAGATAGGAGAAGAAGTTGCCAAGTTACTGGAACTGAAAGCACAACTCGGAGACGATGGCCCGAAGAGGTTTGTGCTCAAAACACCAAAGGTAGGCAATCCATGTCTGCATGAATGTTCTAGAACAGCTAGAAGATGCTCATATGGGTTCTAATCATTTACAATTCACATTGAAATCTACAAAATTCTGGATTATTGTCCTATCATAAATGTCGTCACAAATGAGTGAAAGATTCCTGCAGCAACGTTAAACTCCATATTCACTCACTCACTCACTATCGTAAATGTTGATGTTCTTGAAACCAACTTGACACATTATTTTCATGACAACTAAGAAAAGTAACAAATACTGAATTAATGTTCAATAATGATGCGCTGATCATTGTTAATATTTCAAAAAATGTATTACCAGTATGTTGTATAATTAGGGGAATAGCCCACTTGATACAAGTGATTATGAAAAATATTTCCCTCGTGAAATTAATGTTCAAAGTACATCGCTGACTCTTTGAACTGTGAACATTAATTTAACTCCGACATATTTTCCGTAATCACTCATATCAACTTTGATATTCTCTGAGTCTGATTTTTATTTATCTTTCATCAGACGATATATTGAGATCTAATCTTGTGTGCGTGTTACAGGGGACGAGAGATTACAACCCTCACCAAATGACCATCAGAGAGAACGTCTTCAACAAAATCATCAGAGCGTTCAAACGTCACGGCGCAGAAACTATCGACACTCCGGTGTTCGAACTCAAGGTGAGAGAGAAAGTGATTCTTCTTTGACTCATATAGGTGAATGATTTCTGCTGTAATATTAAACAACAAATCATTCACCAGGGTTATAACTTAACTTTAAAACATACTCGCCCGATTAATGATATAAATAACAAAACATGAAATTTTTACTAGCCCGTAGGATACCTTTGACATTAGGAGAAATGGATCGGGCCACCAGGCGAGTGGGAACTTCTATACCTGATTCACACAAAATAGCAACATGTATTAGTCGAATACCGGTAGCCAATTCATCTTGGATTAACAGCTCAACTGGCAAATGGGTGAAAGTTTCCCACAGCGACGTTAAACTCCATATTCACTCGACTGGTACGCATTTCAACAGGCAATAGGTTTACTAAATTTACTGATTCTGATGATCATGATCGACCTGTTTCAAATTATTTTTGTCTTTTTTTTTTAGGAAACGCTAACAGGAAAATATGGAGAAGATTCGAAGCTGATCTACGATCTGAAAGACCAAGGGGGGGAACTCTTGTCATTACGCTACGATTTGACCGTATCCTTGTCATAATTTATTATCAGATTGTCAATTGTATTGGCAGTATTGTTATATGCTGATGGTTAATAGTTAGTGTGCATGTGCCAAGTATGTTGTATGGTTAATTGAGAATTGAATTGGGTAATACAGTACAATTATCGATTTTTGTTTTGGGTTGCTTCGCAATATAAGACTTCTTGAAGTTTCTGTAAAAGAATTGTTGTAAGATTATAGTTAGTGCAATTTCTTCATTTTTGTTGAATGAATAATATATTAGGTTAGAGAATGTACACATAGATACAGTCAAAGCATACACAAATATGTAAGTACTTGCACAGAATAGTTATAACCTACATTTGTCTCTGTGGAATTATTATGAAACCAGTTGATTTCCTTAACCACAGGCAGGTTCCGTTTGCACGATATTTAGCGATGAACAAAATCACCAACATCAAGCGTTATCACATTGCCAAGGTGTATAGGCGAGATAACCCAGCCATGACCCGGGGGCGATATCGAGAGTTCTACCAATGTGTAAGTTCAGCCATTTCCTGCGTATATTTATCATTTCGAAGAGCCAAGCCAAATGAATATTGTTTTTAAAGCTCGGGAGGGTCTTTGCCTGATCTACTTTCCTGGGGCAGTGGTATATTGCTTGACTTCAGAAACAAGAGTTCCGAGTTCGAACCTGTAACAAAGGCCTCATCCCACCACCCCACTTTAATCCCATCCCCTTTTCCCCCCCAAGATATTACGAAACTTTCTCGTGTACAATTTCATGCTCAACTCAAAGGTGTTTTTCACAAATCCCCATATAGAAGTTTTGAGCATGAAATCATACTAAAAAGGTTTCATAATGTCATGACCAGAAGCTTGGGTTGTATACTCCACAGGGAGTTGAGAATGCATCTGTTCTTACTTTTATCATCACAATTTTCTGGTGTTTTTCTCTCAGGATTTTGACATCGCAGGTCTATACGACCCAATGCTTCCCGATGCGGAATGCATCAAGATTGTAGTGGAAATCCTAGAGTCCCTAGAACTTGGAAATTTCGTAGTGAAGGTATGTATGCCAAAATATATCAAAATATTTATTTAACTATAAGATTTAATGCAATTTTTACTGATAAGTCTTGTGTTTTACATGTGTAAAACTTTAATAATTTAAAATAATTTCATACTTTGACATTCACGAAATTTAGTGACTGCTGATTGGGTAAATCATGGTCACATGACAAAAGTTCATTATCTAGAATTATTCTTACATTTTGTATTGGATTCAAGATGTAAATACTTATATTTCCTATAACTGGATTTATGTCCCATAAATATTACAATTTTCATGATCGAAATTGGAAGCATTGAGGGGAGAGGGTGCTTAACTTTTTTCCAGGTGTATATATTCTGTACAATTCCGTCTCCAGGTGAACCACCGGAAGCTGCTGGACGGAATGTTTGCCGCCTGCGGAGTTCCGGACGATAAATTCCGAACCATCTGCTCATCTGTGGACAAGCTGGACAAGGTATGTACCACCACCTGCAGATGATGTAACATCTGAAATAAAAGTTAATCATCCTAAACTGTCTGAAGACATTCTGGCTTCTATAACCGCCAACTCAAAAATAAATAAATGCTCACCATACAACTTCTTGCAGACATTCTGGGAAGACGTGAGAGGGGAGATGATTGAAGAGAAGGGATTGGATCCATCTGCCGCAGACCAGATAGGAAAGTACGTCAGATTCTCGGGTGGGATCTCGTTGATCAACGAGCTACTGCAGGACGAGGCCTTAAAAAGTCAGAAGTTGGCCGTGCAGGGACTGGAGGAGCTCAAACTGTTGCTGCAGTACTGCGAGCTCTTCGGCATCGGCCACAGGGTAAGGATGGCCGCGCGTTGAGAATCCCTGGTTAGAATCAGGACTTTGAACCCCTCGTGTAACAATAGGAAGTGATAGAATATCATACAGTAACTTGTTTTTATAAACAAAAAATTCCAGTAACTATTTTTCATTGTGTAATAATTTAATATCGGTGAAAGCGACATTAACCCTCCCTTTGCTGGATTAGGCACAGACACTGCTCTTTAGGGCATGTGTGGTTGCCTCCAACAGGGAGAGGGTTAAACAATAATTCACACTCATTTGGTGTTCTGAAATACCACTGAAGTTATCTCCTTTTATTAATATCATTTAACGTAATTTTTTATGGAGACGTGTTCATGTTGGCATCTAGATTCTTGATCACTAATCTCAGAAATGTTCAGAATAAACGTTGTTTACATTTTAAATTTTGCAATTGAAATTTTCATTTTGAAATTGAAATCGAGACGAGAAATGCCTTGTGATGAACCAGCTTTCCGTTGCAGGTTCAGTTTGATCTGTCACTTGCCCGTGGTCTGGACTACTACACGGGCGTCATCTACGAAGGTATCCTCACAGGTAGGTCAAATCTCTAGCCGCTTGATTTAACCCTTTAACCCCATCCCTGCTCGATTACTGTAAAAGACTTGTTTCCTGAAAGGATTCGTCGCAAATGGGTGAAATATTCCCGCAGCGACGTTTAAACTCCATATTCACTCACTCACTCCTGAAAGGGTTGTATCCATTAGTTGGGTCTTCAATCGAGGTTTATGTAATTTCCTTCTTTTTAATAAAGAATCTGTTGCCATCCCTGAGACTAGGGAGCTGCTCCTTTCTAGCTGTTCAGTCTATACTTTCTGTCCGACGCATGGGCAGTTACACTGCGGTGTTGATCCTTGGTAACTGAGCATGCATCGGACAGAAAGTACAGACAGAACAGCTAGAAAGGAGCAGCCCGTAGGATTTCAGTACAATCCTGTAATATTGTAAAATGCCGGCCGAGGGTCCTATTCTCGAAACGTTTTTATGATCGTACGACAATCATAGCGATTCTCCTAGTATAACTGTTCTTAGGCCAAGAAATCCATAAGAATGTTTCGAGATTTGTGAGATTTAAGATTCTAGCGCTTCCACTGTCTACATACATACATCACACTGCTGCTGTGTTACAGGCTACACCCACAAGCCCGGCACCGAGGGGGCGGGGGAGGAAAGCCTGGGGGTGGGCAGCGTGGCAGGTGGCGGCCGCTACGACGGGCTGGTGGGCATGTTCGACCCCAAGGGCAGGATGGTGCCGTGCGTCGGAGTCAGCATCGGCGTCGAGAGACTCTTCTCCATCATGGAAGCCAAAGCTCTGGTGAGTTCGCGGTTTCTTCGTTTTGTTTTCGTAAAGTGATTGTACCACTGATCATTGTGCGTAACCCATGGGATATTATTCCACTCTGGTATAAGGTATCGGTCCTTGGTGTGTCAGTACCAGCCAGTGTTTGCAGTGTCTGTACCGTGGCAATAACACGCATCATTGGTCCATCAGTACTAGCCATTGCTCACTGCACTATAGATGTTGCGGGTTTCCTCCTGCACTAAACTGACAAGCCGTGATATAAGTGAAAGCATCTTAACCCTCTCCCTGCTGAAGGCGACTTAAGTTGCCCGGTCACATACAGAAATATAACACTTTGATTTTATTCAGCAGGGAGAAGGAAGTGCGTGTAAACTATATAATGCAAACAAAATAATTTTAACTTTTAATTTTTTTACAAGTCATGACATATAATTAATTCATTAGAGAGAGGGATAATGTGATATATTATATATTATATATTACATTGTGACAGGCCAGTGAAAAAAAGACGCGGACTACTGAGACGGAAGTTTATGTGATATCCGCTCAGAAGAATCTGCTGGAAGAGAGGCTGAAACTGTGCACCGAACTGTGGAGCGCCGATATCAAGGTACGTGTCACTAGCTGGCTGGTTCTGAGTTGAATCAAGCCATAGTAAATGATCGTAGCCCTATAAGAGTCATGACCATAGTGGACAACTTGGTATAATTTCTCGAAGCTCTCACATCCACTATGAGATGATAGGGCTCTCATACTTGTCAGATCTCCATGGATGTATTAAGAGATTGCTACGAGAGTTCTATGGTCTCATAGAAGATACGAGAGTGTTAAGGAACAATGCCCATGGACCAGAGAACAATCGTAGAGCTACAAGATTCACTACTCCCATACATGTATACAGCAAGTTTCAACTTGTATAGCCAAGATCATTACGTGGAACAGGAACTAGTTCTGCATGCTGATACGATTGCAGTTATCTCCCTTGGTTTATCTGCGCCAGTCAATTCCTTATTAGTCTTGCTGTAGTGTAACCTAGTTATGACACGATTTCCTCACCAAAACAATCACCAATCAATCGCTAATCAATTGATTAATCAATCAATGTTTTCAGACCGAGAACTCGTATAAGAAGAACCCAAAGGCGCTAGACCAGTTCCAGTACTGTGAAACAAACAACATCCCGCTGTCAATCATCATTGGCCAGTCAGAGATAGAGGCGGGAATTGTTAAACTGAGGATCGTCGAAACACGAGAGGAGGTAAATATATCAGTCAGAGTTAGTCAGAATGTAGTAAACTTTGCTGGGGCGGGTGGTAGTGCAGTAGAATGTTGGACTTGAGAGCCAATTGCCCAGGTTCAAATCCCGTTCCGGAAACTCCAACACCAAGGTTCGCTAAAGTTACCTTTCTGACATGATCTAGAATCTAAATATTGTTGTGAATTGCAGCGATAGAAACTAACTTTAAAACGTATTAGCCCGAATAGTGATACAAATAACAAATGTTATGAATTTCTACTAGTACTTAGGATACCTTTAGCATTGGGAGAAATGG
>JAVCKZ010092969.1:0-11598 GCA_034780755.1 Lepetodrilus elevatus | reverse complement strand
TGTACATGTATTTTTCGCCATGTCGGTAAATCACTATCCTTATAAAATTGAATTATTCTAATGTCGCGGATATCATTACATGTACTAAAACGATACACACATGTATAGATTAGAAATAAAGGGAGGGGGTGACGGCGGAAATCATACCAAACTAATTTTAACAGCAGTACTGTAGGTAAACTGACATTACCAAATTACGTTAATAATTGTAAATTCCGGATTTTACCAGCACGGATATATACCGCGAAATTAGGAAACACAGTGTCATGTGGTTTTATAGATTGCATTATATTACCACGCTTTAACAGTGGTGACATTATTTTATGTGCGTATTATTGATTTACACAATGCTTATATATTCATTTACACCACTACTTACACATTTCTGGGCCTTATATCGCCTACATAGTATTCATTAGTGTCTACCGCAGCAGAGATATCAACACGCAGCTGACACCATTTTTATGGAAACAAACGGATCTTTATATCCAGTGCAAACCACATATTATTGTACGAAGTGCTCGTAAAATCATAATTTATAGGCCATGTAAACTATAGTTTTAAGGAAACATATATTATTAACAATGACGAATTGAAAATAAATTAATACATATTTTATTTTGTTTTATTGCAGATGGATTTACGTGAAATTATAGATAGTTTCACTAGTAGTGCGGAACTGTTTGACTGGGCAGAAGTGAATAATAAATCTGAAGAGCCTTACGTGAATGAACGTATTCTCCATCTCATTTATGACGAGATAAGCAATGAAGCCTCATGCAATGTACATCAGCACACTATGGATGACCAAGAAACACCCAGAAAACGTCAACGTACCATGACACAATATGGTGGTAACAATCCTGTTGCAGAAGTGAAGCCTTATACATTTAGACAACGCGGAATACGGACATTTGCCAAGAATGCTGCCGTGGAAACTACATATGAGGTTGTCTTTAATGACAACTGGATTGGTGACAATTTAGCAGACCTCAATAGAGAACTCCAAGCTATGTTTGATGATATATTGACTGAAGTATCGGGATATCTCCAAGGTAACGATTTAGGGCGAATCGTAGTCTATCACTCAGCCTTGGCTAATCCGATTGTTATTCATCTGAGACGATTAGAAGAACTGAATGGTGAGAACATCATGAAAGAGATGTCCAAGGTGCTTAACAGTCACGAAAAGCTGACATTAGATACCTCTTTTCGAATCGATGTAGGAGTGATTCAGATGCCCAAGGGCGCCGGTGGGGGTCACTTAAAAATCACTCAATTAGGAGGAGACAGTAACTCTATTCAAAGGAAATCTTCGTTCATACACATCGTGAACGATGACAATCTGTGCATGCCGAGAGCCATAGCGTGTCTCTGGGCTAAGGAAAACACCGTCTCCAATGCAGCCTGGCAAAGTCTGAAAGGAAATTCCAAACAGGATTTGATCGATTTAGTTTTATTTCACCGGAAATGCCCCAAATCGTTTTATATCAACGTTAGAACCAGCACTCGTTCTGAACAAAAAAGGTTGGCATTGGCACTGTGTAAATTGGCCGGTGTCTCTACGGATAGACCATGTAGTCTCGTGGATATTCCATCATTTGAAAGAGTGTTGGGATGTAGAATTCTAGTGATTTCGGCCAGAGCTGGGAATAAATTCATACGCACTGGAGATGGAGATCTACCACGGTTCTACTTGTATTTAGTTGAAACACCTCACCCCCATTTCCACGCCATTACCACATTGACTGGTTTTTTCTCTCAGGCCTACTTCTGTACAAAATGTTTGAAACCCTACCATAAGAAGAAAGAACATACATGTGAGGTTACCTGTAGAGTTTGTTCCAGTGACAACTGCCGTGAAACCAATGACAAAGTTATCTGTCCTAATTGTAACATGACCTGTCGCTCTAATGCATGTCTAGCACGTCATGGGAATAAGAAGAAGGACAAGAAAGGGAATGAAACACTTTCCAACTGTGAAACGTATTGGAGATGCCCAGTGTGTTACAAGTGTCTCACACGTTCGAAAAGAAAACCAGAAGAACATGTTTGTGAAGAATGGCACTGCCCTTGCTGTCAGCAGTACGTATCAAATACCCATCTCTGTTACCAGCCTATGAAGACAATCAGGGATAAACCAACAAAACTAATATTCTATGATTTTGAGTGTCGCCAGGATCATTATCAAGAATGTGAAAATGGTTTCGAGGCATGCGGCACATGTGATAAATGTCCCGCGGACCAGGAATGCAGTCACAAATCCAAATGCCGTAACTGCAATGAAACCATTTGTGGAAAACAACTGCATACGCCCAATTTCTTGGTGGCTCAAACAGCTTGTGACTTGTGCCAACATCTACCTGTCGACGAAGCATCGGAATGCGTTGGGTGTGGTACCCGTTGCAATCACTGTAGCAAGCGTAACCCTAAGACCAAACAATTTGTACATCCTCCATGCAAAGGCACGTGTGGACGTAGACAAGTTATTTTCGACGAGGATGAAGCACACAAGCCATTCTGTCAGTGGCTGTTCAGCGAAGCTCACAGGGGGTTTACTGCCATCGCTCATAATAGCAAGGGGTACGACGCTTACTTCCTGCTGGAGTACATGATTGACCAATCTATGAGACCAGATAAAATCATTTATTCGGGGTCAAAAATCATGTATTGTCACGTGGAAAGAGGACTGGACATCCGGATCATTGACAGTTTAAACTTCTTACCAATGAAGTTAGCTGACCTACCCAAGGCTTTCGGATTCACAGAGCTCAAGAAAGGTTATTTCCCTCATTACATGAACACCAAGGACAATCAAAACTACAAGAGCAATACCTTACCCGACCCCGACATGTATGGTGCCAAGTATATGGGTTCCAAGGACAGACATACTTTCCTAGAATGGCACGCCCTGCACATACATGACGGCTTCGATTTCAAGAAGGACATAAGGGATTACTGTGTGTCTGATGTCACCGTATTGAGGGAAGCCTGTCTCAAATTTCGTACCATCATGCTTGAAAACACAGGGATTGAAGTTAAAGGCAATGACGGCAATGTGACATACAATGGAGGGGTTGAACCGTTTACTGGATTCATAACTATCGCCTCAGTTTGCATGGGAATCTTCCAGAGCAAATTTCTACATCCACATCGACATGTCAAGCTAGAGAAAAATGGCTTAGTTGATACCGCATGGCACACAGTTAAGACAAGCGAAGATGGAATAGAAAGTATATGTCTGACTAATGGTACATGGAAGGATCCAGAAACGCTCGCATCTGAAGGATGTTCAGTTGTTGATGAAGAAACTGTTCCTAGTCCCATAGGTCAAACACCCAGTGAAGGCTATGTGAAGAGAGAACAGTATAGTAAAGTCTCCATCCAATGGTTGAGTTGGCAACAGAATAAACACCCAAGGAAATATAGCATACAACATGCCCTGAAAGGTGGAGAATTCCGTGTCCCCGGCACCAATTATAGAGCGGATGGGTTCTGTTCCAAAACTAAGACCATATTTGAGTTCCAAGGATGTCTATATCATGGATGCCCTGATTGCTACCCCCACGATAGATCTACAACTATACAACCTAGAACCAAACAATCTGTTCAAGAACTGTACGCCTTGACATGCAAAAAGAAGCAACACCTCAGATCTCTGGGATATACCGTTGTCGAAATATGGGAGCATGCATTCATGGAGCAGTTAAAAAGCAACTCTGTTATGAAAACCTTTGTGGATTCTCTTGACCTGCAAGACAGACTTGAACCTCGTCATTCATTTTTCGGAGGGCGAACCAATGCCTGTAAACTACACTATGAAGTAGGTCCAGGAGAAGAGATACACTATTCAGATTTCACATCTTTGTACCCCTGGGTCAACAAGTATGCGAGATATCCAGTTGGACATCCTACCATCATCACGCAGAACTTCGACCAGAGTCTAGCATCGTACTTCGGCATCGCCAAAGTAAAAATCCTACCACCAAGAGGTCTCTATCATCCTGTGTTACCCTACAGATCTGTGGGTAAACTGAAGTTTCCTCTATGTCGACTCTGTGCAGACACAGAACAACAAACACCATGCAATCATACGGCTGAAGAGCGAAGTATTCTAGGGACATGGTGTACTCCAGAAATCATGAAAGCTCTCGACAAGGGCTACACTATTCTGAAAATCTATGAAATATATCACTGGTCTGAAACATCCCAGTATGACCCGGAAGCAAAGGAGGGTGGTCTATTTACGGAATACATCAACACCTTTCTCCGTCTCAAGCAACAGGCCAGTGGGTGGCCCCATGACTGTAATACTGATACTGAGAAGACAGAGTACATAGACTGTTACAAGGCACATGAAGGTATTGAATTGGATCGAAACAAGATCGTGAAGAATCCAGGATTGAGATCCTTGGCCAAGCTCTGTTTGAACTCGTAAGTATAGATTTTAAACATGAACACAATATATATCATATACAAAACGTAATGTAGTTAGTATTCTAAAAATATTGATATTTTTACAATGCGTCTATAGAGTGTTAAGTGTTATACATTATCTACAAAATGTATTGTAGTTTACAAGGAGAATATTTATATTTTACAAGGTTTCTATAGTGAAGTGTTATACATATATGGAGTTAAATAATATTAGTTCAAGTATTACTGTGTCTTAGCATCTAGAAAATGTGGAATATTCAAAGTATTTGAAATGTATATTAGTATAAGGTGTGAAATAGACTTTAAGCTGAAGTTGTTTTTCTTTATACTGTCGTCACACGTTATTAACATCTTTTATTTTTTGTTTAAACAGATTCTGGGGGAAATTCGGACAGAACCTCAACCAGAAACAGTCAGTTTTCATCCATGAAAATGATTCCGAGACCTTTTTTCAACTGTTGACAGACCCATCCAAAAATGTGACTAATTTTCACATCATTGCGAATGACATCATCCAACTAGAGTACCAACACGAAGTTAACTTCACCCCTGAAGATCTCAAGACAAATATCTTCCTGGCCACATTCACCACCTCGTGGGCACGTCTAAAGCTGTACGACGTGTTGGAAAAGTTGGACAGGAACTGTCTTTATTTCGACACAGATTCTGTGGTGTATGTGACCCGGAAAGGTCAATGGCGGCCATCATTGGGAGTATTTTTGGGTGATCTTACCAACGAATTGGAAGAGAATGATTACATAACCTGTTTCATTTCGGGCGGTCCTAAGAATTACGCTTATAGGACCAACTGTGGAAAGGAAACTTGCAAGGTGCGTGGATTCACATTGAACTATAACAATTCCCAGAAGATCAATTTTGCGAAGATGCGTGAGATGGTACTTTCCCCAAACAGAGATGGTCACGTGGACATTATCAACCCCTCCAAAATCACCAGAGATAAAAGGAAGAGAAAAATATTTAACCAACCGGAAAAGAAAAAATATCAAATTGTATACACCAAACGTGTGATTCAACCAAATATGGATACATTACCGTATGGATATTAAGACTGTTCCCCTGACTTGACACACTGATAGATGCTAACAGCCACGTCAGAGCCACGTCAGAGCCACGTCAGAGCCACGCCAGATCCACGTCAGAGCCACGTCAGAGCCACGTCAGAGCCATGTCAAATATATTGTACATATAGAATAGCTCATATTATCTAGTTTCATTTCGAAGTGAATGATTAAACAACCAAGACCTCTGTTATGGGTCGTGTGAGAAAAGATTGTCCTGTTCCTGGATGTACAATCAAGAACTTGTTGAGACTTCCTACCCATTTGTCACAAGTACACAAAATGGATTCCAATACCAAGAAGACTTGGAGGCAAAAGGGTCAAGTGAAGCCTACAGTACCAAACAGTGCATTGTCATGGAGTCCCGAGGCTGTTATTGACCCAGCTTTACCTTGGTGGGAGACCCAGAGTTTAGCACCATTTGAACCCTGTTCTTCTATGTGTATAACCGGTCCAACCGGTTCAGGAAAAACAGAGTGGGTGTTTAAATTCCTGAAACATTTACGTGGTATGTACATCAAAGACCCACCCAAGAAAGTGTTGTATTGCTATGGTGTGTATCAGTCCCTGTTTGATGAAATGGAGAGGATAGTACCCCATATAACCATGCATCACGGTGTTCCAACCCAGGCAGATATTGAAGAATTTTCAGATGGAAGTCACAGCTTAATAATCCTGGATGATTTAATGCAGAGTGTGCTAGGTGATAAGAACATGGAATTATTATTCACCCAGGGTTGTCATCATCGAAAGTTGAGCGTGATTTTCTTGACACAGAATTTATACAACCAAGCAAAGTCAGCACGTACCATAACATTAAATACGTGGTACTTAATTGTGTTCAAAAATGTGAGAGACGCCTCTCAAATGTCAACACTGGGGCGTCAGCTGTTCCCTGGACACAGTGGTGTGTTGATCGAGGCCTATCGAGATGCCATGAAGATACCTTATGGCTATTTGGTCATCGACATGACTCCTCGTGGACAAGATAAAACGAGACTGAGGACCTTTGTATTTCCCGGGGAGAATCCTATTGTGTATGTACCAACAGTATAAATAGAGGATGTAGTCAGCTTTATGTATCACAATGTCTAAGACTCTCAAGCAGAACGTGTCGTTCCTACGATTCCTCCAGTGTGCTTCGCCTCAGCAGCAGAAGTTGCTTCTACGATATATGACTCAAGATCAATCAAAAGCTCTACTAGAAATCGTGAACAATCTAATGCGCCGCGACTTTCCCCTGAACAAGTTACGTCGTGAGAAGTTGAGAAGATATAAGACAACTCTGAGACTGTTAGTACATCCCAAGATATCTTATAAGAGGAAGATACACATCCTGAAGAAACACCTGAAGGCAGTAATTCTCGTACTAGAGGCCGTAACTCCCATTATCAAGACATTGTAAATATGCAGAACGTCCAGAAGACTATATTACTACCCATTGAAAAGTACGAACGGCTTGTGTCAGGTGTGAAATCTGTTGTACATCAACAACATCAGACAAACTTCCTACATCCTCCAATTCTACAAGAAGGAAGCGGTCAAGACAGACTGTCTGTGGATGTGATATTAAGTGCATTACCTAAACCATATCGTCAGCGTGGACGTGCCTTACTTCAACATATACAGCAAGATCCAGAACATCACCTTTCATGGGATGAGAAGGGACATTTGATCTACAAAGGACAGACTATACAACGTAGTCACGTGTCTGATTTGCTGAAAGACTCTCAGTATCTCTACAAAAGCTTGAAACCTATTGGAAAGGAAGCATTTTACAACGCTCTTAAAGAAATGAATATACCCAGAGGACTGATTGGTAATCATCAACGTCTGGAAGACATGGGCATGCATCTACTCTCTGAGGGAGAACGGCCACCAGGGATATCCGTACAGCGACAGAAATATTCGAGCAAGAAGAAGACATTTAAATGGATTGCTTTGTAAAGTAGTGTATGAGGGTACGCTCCTTAACCTTCATATCTACTCATTTGAAATGGAGTCTAATAAATTTATAAAGTATTCACTGTTCGTCTCTTTTTTCATGCATAACAACCATTATTGACATTTTCATGATTTTATTCACTTGGTTACAAGAGTTACTAGTCTATTGACATCGAACAGGGTTACAGTAGAATACCTTATGGGTAGAATATGTGTAGTGTTTAAAAGAGCTACATACAATGATAAAACAATTCGGAAGCGAATAGATACATTAAATAATCATTGAGTCTAGTATTGGTACCAAACAGTTTTTGAATCTGCCCTAGAGTATATCCTCTAGACTTTAACATGACATAGAATAGCGTGTACAGTCCACATGTATCACTGTCAGGATTCTGAAGCATCATAGTGTTATAAGACTCGGTAGATTGAAAACCGTAATATCCTGGTTTTTGTCCAAAACTATCGAAAAATTCACTTCCACCATCCTTCCAGAATGACACCCAATGTTCTCCGGTTTGGGACGAGTCTTGCGTATTGACGATGAATCCTCGGGTACGACCTCTCGGTATTTGGTCCGCTGCGTAGACTCCAACTCCAGGGGCCACGTGTTTCAATGCACATTCTAGTTGAAGAGTATTCATGCTGGTGTGTAGATTACATTACGGGCTTGGTCTACTTCCAATAGGAGGTTGTCTTCGGAGTACACTAAACAGTTGACCGTCTCGGGTAATGGTTTTGCAAAATTGAGTTCCAGACGGAGATTAGCTTTCTTTAATAGGTCGAGATAGTCTTCTTTCAGATGGGTGGGTTCCAGGGTGAACTTGTAGAGGGCATAGCCATCATCAAAATCTGAACTAGTAATATCTGATCCAATAGATTCTCGTCCTTCGAAAAGGTTGTTGTACGCCGATATGTATTGTCCTTTGCTGATACTGAGAGGTTGTGCTGGCAGGGATTCTCCATTGACATATAGAGCGATGTTACTGAGGTCATACATTGCAAAGTTGAAGGGGTTCTTCGTATAGCTACCGTTCATTGCTTCTGCTGAGATGAGAGCAATTACCACTGTGTTGGGACTCTTATCTTGGAACATGTGATCCCAGTGGAAACTCAGTTGACCTTTGGGTATGGCTGCTACTTTAACATCTCGTTTGGTGAAGGGATACATGGCCGTGGAGTTTTCTAGGACTTTGGCATGACTGGTTATGATGGAAGTATTGGGCCTTACTTTACAGACTTTAATATACACGTCTTCGATTTTAACTTTGTATTCAGGATTGTCGGTTCCGGACATCAAGTTGAAGGAGGGGCGTGTTGGATACAGTTTGATTTGAAGATTCACACCATTGATCAAATAACGTTTAACATTCATAAAATCTTGTTTTAATACTCCTTCCATATCGACAGTCTGGCTCAATTTGGACAGATTATGTCGGGCAAACAATCCTAAATTACCGCCACCTAACGAATCTTGCGTATCCATTTCTCTAGCGTTATCTTTATAGTATAGTTGAGCTTGCAGAATAGAGTTCTTGGCGGAAGTAGTTTCATTCAATAGAACGTTAATCATACTCTTGTACGGATACAGGTTGCTGGAACTGGTGATAAGTTTTCCGTTTAGAGTGATGTCTATTTGTGACCACAAACTGTGTAACCACAAGTTGATGGGTGTAACATTTTCAGATTGTTTAAGACTGGTTCCATCCGCCATTGTGATCTTGGCTTTCACGTGCAGTTTGGTACGACTGAGATCTAGATAATCGAGCCCTTGTCCTGAAATGTTGAATTCAACGGGACTACTATCCGTGGTAATCTGTGATGTCGGTCTATAATTCACGTAATACAATTTCTCTACGGCTGCAAACGTTCTCGGTCGTTCAAAAATGGAGAATTCATCTGCTTCCGCTTCTTCGTAATCTATTGGTGTATACGATGCCATGATCACTTCCTGTACTTTGTCTTCTTAATACTCAGCGAATCTTCAATCTGTGCGATTCGTTTGGCTGTCTTAGCTCGACTGCCAGTTTGACGTGGTTTACTGCCTTTTATACTCTGACTCTGTATAGCATTGGCTCTGTCCTCTTCCATGACCTGTCTGGCTTTTGCCTGGTCGACTATTTGTTGAGTGTCGCTAGTCATGATGATTTTAGGTTGGTCTGATTTCTTGTTTTCTTTAGACTTTTTCCATTCAGGGTCGTACAGTTCTAGACACCTTTCCACACTACGCATGGTCTGCCATCTACCTCCTCTTTGTAATCTGAATGCAGGTTCTAATTTCCCTTGGGCTTGTAACATGTAAAATCTTGTCCATTTTTCAACATCGGGCACGAACAGTTTGTACTGTGGGTTATTCATGACCAGAACGGGAGAGGTGTCAAGTGTAGCGTTGCAATCACTGTTCCACTGATGAATGACGAATGCTCTCCGGAGGCGTCCTTTATATACAGGTGAACGGTGTCCGTATCTTGAACTCTGACGGGTAGATAGTGTCTATGAATGAATTCAAAACTCCTCTCTCTCTTGGCTCCTCTGAGACATAGCCTGCGTAGTAGGGGTGACTTGGTTTCACCCACACCATGAACTGATTCACACAGTGAAGAATAGACATATATGTCGCGACAATCTGATCGTTTGTTAGTTGTCCAGTTTTCAAATGTAATGTCAACTAATGACACTCTCCATTTACGCTCGAGGTGTAACGGCTCATCGAGGTGTACTCTGAATGACCAGGATTGGTTGCCAGGATAATAGTCTGTACTATCAGTACTTCTCAAGATAAAGTACTTATCCATGTTTCTTTATCTTAGGATTGGGCAATAGATATCCGAGTGATGAACTTAGCAGGGCTGTCCACAAATTGGAATTACCATTCTCGAGTGACAGATTCACAATACACGTAATAACAACTATGTATATAATACTTATTTGGGAGAAGAACACAGTTTCTGATTTGGCTACTTTTTTCCCCAGGATAAACCAAGAGTCTGCCGATTTACTGCGCGTGAAAGGCTGTGTTATCTCTATATTGTCTTCCATTTCTAATGACCAATAACAGGAGGAACGGGTCTATTTATACTTGTCCGTACTGTTTAACGTCTGCCTCTGGTATCCATGAATTATACTTCTTGGGCCAGTGTAACCACTTCACCAGAACTTCTTTCTGTTTGTTTCGAGTCCTGTTTTTCACAATGTCTTGAATACGATATTCCTGGTTTGGATCTTCCGTCACTTTCTGTAATTCTGCGGCGTAAAAAACACCTTCAATAGGGTCACCACCCCAGTCCTTGAGTTTATACATATCTTGTTGCTGTGACCAATAACGTTTCGTAACTGTGAATATTTCACCCGTCCATTTCTCCCTATATTCACGGTCAAATACTTGTCGCAAATGGCTAATCCTCACCGTATCATCTATATGGAAAGTGAATGTGCGTTTCTTATTTACCGGTGTCTTGCTTTTCAATAGATATTGGGCTAATCTCACTTCTCCTTCATTTGGAGCGCTAACACTGGCTGGCGACTGCCCCAACATTCTATGCTTAGAATGATTGTAGCTATACACAACTTTGTCTAGAATATCCAAGTATCTATATGTAGCCATTTTCAACATGTATCTGAACAAACGCATTTTTATAGTTTTAATTACCCTCTCGGCATAGGCAGATTTCGTTTCATTCAGGGAAAATAACTGAGTCACACCGAGTTGGTTCAATAGTTTCTTGACTATTGCATTCTTGTACTCTGATCCAGAATCCGATTGGAATATACGGGGTTTACGGGGTTGAGATTCAAAGTGGTATGACAACGTTTTAGCAACTTCGATGGCTTGTTTCGATTTCAGTGTATAAGCCCATACAAATCTTGAAAACAAATCAATGATGACTAACACATATCTCACGCCGTCGTTGTACGAACTGAGACTTATCATATCCATAAGGTCAGATTGCCAATGACTATCTAATCCTTCAACAACATATTGTTTGCGGGGAAACTTACGTCTCACTTGACGCGTCATGGTATAATTCTCCTGTGATTTTAGCCATGTCTTAATATGTCGCAATGTCACGTTATATTTTCCATCTGATTTCACCGCCTGATATAATTTAACTGCTCCTGCATAACTCCCCGGATGTTT